>WOGR01006442.1:0-13079 GCA_015342045.1 Leptinotarsa lineolata | reverse complement strand
TATATTTGTTAAAATTCTTATCGAGGCCATCATCGAATAAAAAACTCATTCTGAACCACCGACAATCTGGTTCCTTTGGATAAGACTCAGTAGCATTTTTATATTCAATTTATTAAATTTCTACACCGTTTTTTTTGTTTTACTGGTAGTCTGGAAGTGTTTCATATCCCTGTGTAGCAACATTGATCTACAGTGACGAGTGTTGAAAAGGGGGCCATATTTCTTTACATAACTGTAGATGGCGCCCATTTAAGGACTTGGTTTTGGTAACCCAGTATCGAGCTTCTATAAAGAATAGAAGACACGAACCACGCTCTTGTCTCCGCAACACCCACTGCTAGTCGTGGCACTTGTATCGTTATCTGCCTCTGAATTCAGAAAGAGTAAGGTAACGTTACAACAGAAAACCAAACACCAGGTTCAAAGAGAAGATAGATTCTGGAAAGAATTGCTTATGAGAATAAGTACAATAAATAATAAAGAACTTGAATATGAACCAGAGTCATGAGAGACAAATAGAGAAAAAAAACTAAAGAGAAAATGTATATTGTGGTGGAAGAGGCATAACACTAGATGAAAGTGAGTTACAAAAATGGACAAATAATGAAGAAGAGAACAGTCCAAACAGAGGACACTGAAGAACTTTTTATACTATCAGATAATAGGGAATGGAATGATACGAACAGATCAAATGAAAAATATTTGTAGACAACCACTGGTGTTTTCAGATTGGTATTTCATAACTGAAGTAAAGAAAAGTAAAATAATATATGAAGAGAAAGTTGTCAGATGAGTAAGATGATATCGCGATTACTGTTTTGGTAAAGTAGGGACAAACATCTAATAGAAAAGGAGGTCTAAATATGAAGAAACAAATGAGGTGAGAATAAATAATCATTTCAGAAAAAGACAAACGTGATATACATCTATGGCTGAAATTGAAATCCACGAATGGGTGCTTTGCCTACTTTATTTTTTCTAAATTGTGGTTTGAGGACGAACCGAATGAAGATGACTGAATCATCAATAATCGTTGTTTTCAGTTTCCTGTCAACCTCTTATTAAATACAGGGCGATATATTGTATGAGTATGAATGAAAAACTTTGAGCAGAAGAGAAAAAGTGTGACAGAGAAGCGTGAGTATAGTGATGTTATGGAGGAAAAATGAGAGTCACTAATAAAGTTGCTAAATATGCGAAGTCAGTAAAGAATAATCTGATTGTGTGAAAAATTGTGTAGAGTTAGATAGCGAAACGTTAGATAGTGGATAAAAAATTGACTCTAACTTCAGTAAATTTACTTCTGTGTGAAGTTGGCATATGTTATATATGAATTGAAAAAACTATTGTATAATTCGTAAAATACATGTTTGGGAAAAACTTACATGAAAGGATTTTTATAATGATAATAATAATTATATGTTTATTTACCAGCAATAGAAAAAAAATTCCAATACATCATATACAATTTCCGATAGAATACAAAAAAAAACATCAATTGAATCTGTTAAAGAAAAATCTGTTCAAAATCTGTTTTTCCGTTAATCAGCTGTCGCCCCCGTACGAACGGCAACTCTCAGAAGTTGAAAAACTTGTGCGAGCTAAGCACTAACGAGGTCTTACCTTTTAACGTGTGATTCCTAACACGGGTTGGACGATAGCAAGTGAAAATCGATCGTCAGGTTTGCGGTCGATTGGGTGCACCCACGTCAACCCACCAGGCTACCGTCCTACCAATGTAGGATGTAATGTAATGATGAATGATGCAATGATAAATTCTGAAATTTCAATAATATTCAGTTCTCATCCGACTTTACACATTGAAAATAATTTGATATAACTTTTTGAGGTAATATTGGTATTTTCATCATATCAACAAATCCATAAGAGTCTTTGAATCTTTCAACCACCACAATAAAAAACTTCATTTTCTGTACGCGAGGTGCGGCGAGCACAAGGGAACAAACCAGCAAATTTTGAATAGCGGAACATGGAATCTCAATATAACATAAAGTGGTACAAAGCTGAAATCATCCACAGAGAGGAGCACTGGTTTGAGAGAAAGTTCAAAGAAGCTGAGTACACGTCGACCAATGACGCATTCGAGTAGGCTGGTGAGCATACATCAAGATTATTTCATTTCAGGTTTTTTGTTTGTATATGATTGATATTACACTTTACTTCTGTTCAACTCATTTATTAATGAATAATAATATCTGTTGATACTTTTTCAGTTGATGTAAGTCCAAACTTGTAACAATGGTCAACTAGTCCCTCGAACAACAAATTCATTTTTCGAAATTTTTGAAAGATGTTCAAATTGGCGGCCCTCTTGTACAATATATAAACAAATTCTTCTTTAAATTGAAAGGGGTATATTTTTAGGAGAGATCAACTTTTGGGAAAGAAAGATTTTGGCTTTCTACTTATCCGTCTTCATCAATCAATTGCAAAATGAACTCTTTACAAAGATGTGTAGATCATGCAAACAGTAACTTCCAGACACAAACTGAAAGAAACAACTATTTTCGTATAAACATTGAATTGCACGAAAGAAAAATACTTCCGAAACAACTACTTTTATATGAACATCGAATTATACAAAAAACATGTTTTTCTGTTAAGTTTGTACTCCAAACATTCGTTATGGAATTCAACCAGATATCATTCACAGGATTGCTACTCAATATAGCATATCAAAGAGGAAACATTTCTCTTACATGGAACATTGTCATCCTCACTTGCGGAAATCGATGTTTCGGGATGAGATAATTGCCTTATTGCCTCTTCAGCACCAATGTGGATAACATTACAAGATAAAGCACTCAATTCATTCATTGAATTACGACCTTAGGTCATGAATGAGTTAAATATACTCATGTCATCGGTGACAGTACGTAATGACATTCATTCGCTTATTTGATTTATTCCATCAGTTGATTCAAATTTACCTTGTCAGATACTGACGCAACTCAGTGGGCTGAAACAGCTGCTGCCACTTAAATTGAACTCGAATTGTGGATAGTCGAAAGAATGCTCGTTTGTTTGCCAAATTAAGTTCAGTCACTATTTACTCCGAAAAATATAATTATAATATTGAAAGTACCTGTTCTTTCTCTGTGATCTGGACTTCCAATAACTCATCTGCAAAGTCTCTTATAACTTCCCAGGCATGATCTTGAAAAATAATTTAATAACTTTCAATTTACTTTCCTGAAATAATCAATTCTTACCGACGTCTGCCTCATCAGCATTAACTGCTACAACGCAGAATCTTATAACATACTTATCGTTAACATTCGACGGAACCATATGCAGTTTTCCTGAGGCATTAATGTTGCTGAGAAGTTTTTCATTCAGTTTATCACTGCCTTTCAACCGGAAGCAAACAAGTGCTAACTGCAATTATTAAAGTAATTTTTCAACCTCTATTCCAAACAATCACTATTATTCATTAAATTTATTTATATCCAGTTTTTCACAACTCACCTTAACTTCGTTACAAATTTCAAATCTTTTGTCTTTCAGGACCAACTCCTCAAACCTTTGTGCTAGTCTGATATGGTTTCTGATATATTTCTGCAGTCCTGACAGCCCATAACTACGAAGTACAAACCATAATTTCAGTGATCTGAATCTTCTACTTAGTGGAACTCCCCAATGTCTATAATCAATTGTAGCATCTGAGTAACCATGTTGAAGATATAGGGGATCCACCACTAAAGCAGAAGTTAGTCGGATGCGGTCTCTCACCTGTCACCAAGAATATAATAATTATGATAAATCAACCTACAAGTCCATTCTTGATTCTGACATAAAACAGGTGAAGATTTTTTTACTTAGAAGAATTGGGGGAAACGTGACCTCATTTCGATTCGATATGTTTATGATTATGAGTTATCGATTAGGTTATGATTCATGAAATTTATTCCAAACCGGTCTGAATAAGTTACCAAAGTAAACAAAATTGTTAGTTTTGAATAAATAATCAAATTCATTTGTAAAATGTACGATGAACTAGACATTACACCTTGAACAACTTCATGTATAACACTTTCTGAAACTGATTATCGGTATTAATTTTGCTATCACTGTAGGTGGAAGAAATGAGTCAACTTCATCCCTATGTTCAATAAAATATTGATGTTTCTTCTTACCAAGGCTTTCAACAATTACAGTGAATTTTATGGTATTTTCAGATGAAAATTCATAATCTGCTAAATAGAAAAAAATCAGATTTGAATCAATGTGGACTTAAAATTACTCGAGATCTGGTAAACATTTCAAATATTCAGTTGAAATAACCAGAGGATTTTATCAACCTTTTTTGAGAATTTTCCCTTTTCACAGTGTGAATAAATTATAGTGCTCCATTTTCACACAGGTATACAAAGGGCAAACATTTTTCATGAAAGAATCGGATATAATTTTTGAATGGAAGTGTATGATTGAAATTCTTATTGTAAAGCGTTTTTGACTCTCATCATCTTCAGTGCTCACTTGTCAGGTAGCAGAAAGTATCGAGAAGTGAGAACATTAGCACATTTATAAAATTTGATTTAAATAAAAAAACTTATCAGCCTAATAACCAACAAAATACTTTTTGGAGATAGAGGCCATGTGGCTCAGTCAAATTGTGATTTGTCTGTCTGATTATTTTTTTATATAAATCAAAATTTATAAATATACTATGTTCTCACTTCTCGATATTGCCTGCTAGCTGACAAGTGAGCACTGAAGATGACGAAAGTCGAAAGCGCTTTGCAATAAGAATTTTAATTATACACTTCAATACAGTAATTATCTCTGAATTCTTTCATTGAAATAAGTGTATTCAGCTTCCCAATTCATTCAAACATTTTTCAGTTGAATACTCAGAGTTGTATTATAAAAATTATGCATAGATTGGATATTGAAAATTCTGTAAATATTCATAAAAAATTTTCGTTTCAATGGAATTTTCGTCTTCAACTGGATGATTTTCAGGTACATATCATCTTTCAAACAATATATTGGAAAAATCAAATGTTCTGGTTTGAAATTAAAGTGTTCCATGTTAATAAACCAGAACATTTGATTTTTCAATCATTGTTTCAAATGATTTTTTTGAATCTCGAACATTCACTTGATGTATTGTTAATGTGGATTCGAATGAATCACTAACTACGTCAGACGGAAACAAACTAATGAATGAACTCAAATAATATAATCACTACTATAACAATTTACCAAGACCTTGAAACCTGAACTTTAATGGACTTAATATCCAAAATATATTATATAATATTATAACATAACATGGTTCTGGGTTTGAATTGTACATACTAGGTAAAATAGAAAAAAGACAGTGTCATTACATTCAACCTTGAATATCAGTATAATGAATTACAGTGTAATTGATAGTGCTTGTGCCATTGTGCCATTTGTCAGCTTTGTTAACATTAAATTTGGAGATTCGCAAAAATTCAACACAAGAAATTATCGGTGCACAGAAAAAAAAGGAAAAAGGTTGATTTCCAATTTATTTACATATAAAATATGATAAATGGGGCGGTAAAAGGAGATATGAGAATTAACTTTCTACTTAGATGTGACGAGATTCATTAGAAACGTCATTTTCTCTTCAATAATTCAAAAATCAGCACCCTCTTTCTTCCATGAAATTTCAAATATTCAGTCTGAATAAGTAGAGGAATTCAGGAAATTCTATATATTTCTGGTTATTTTTCCTTTATATTCAACCAAAGACAAAATTATTTAGAATATTTAAAAAACAACACTTCATTGTGAGATTTCCTTCAAACAGTTTTACAAAAACGCAACACGTGTTTCGCTATAAAATGGCTTCTTCAGACGTGTCTTCAGGAGTGGATTTCCATCAAGTATCGGCCAATTCTATCATATATATTATTCAGAATAGTTATATTTCTACCATAATATATTTCATTTGACATTAAGAGATTAGAGATCTGTTATTTTGATACCTACTCTGAATAATTTTGAAATTGAAGCATTGTCAGAAGCTTGGCAAAAAAATATTCTGTTAGTCAAATCAATAATTTGAAGAACTATTTGTTTAGTTCAATGCAGACCCTTACTAGTTAAATATTGACAATGCCTAATTGCTATGTTAGTTAGTCATATTTTCAGTAAAAGATACTTTGGACACCCTTTTTGAAGTTTCTATGAGACTAATAAGCTGTTTTCACTTCAACAAATAAAGTACCGCACTAATCTGAATGCAAAAAAAAACAGTTTCATAATATTATGATTTCATAATAAGTGAATAAGACGATTTGAAGTTGGGTTTTATTTGAAATTAGAATCACTTTGTATATTTTCTTGACATGTATAAAAATAGTTGAATGACATTTTTTGTAAACAAAGAGGATAGAAACGCTTTTAAAGAAGAAGAGTTTGCGTTTTATTTATAACAATATACTCAGAAGCCATAAACATTGTGCTGGTTTTCGAGCGGATATACTAATAGTGCATAAGTATTTCTAGGTACATATAAACAGTCATCCTATTGAATGAGATATTCTTCAACAATGAAATATTTATGATTTCGATCTCATGCTTGAAATATTGAATTTCCCATATAAAAAATTTTCTTTGATCTCGGAAAAGTCGGATGACTTTCCACACAGAATCAGTTAGAATTCTCATATATTTAGATCACTTATATCAGATATATTCGTACTGCCAATAATTTTCGTAGCATTATTCGGAAAATATTATTACGCAACTTACAAATTACTTTTTCCCCACCAGAACTGTTAAATCTATTTTGGACATACGTTTCACCAAACAGGAGATAACTGTAACAACCAACTACTTACTTTTCCTGAAAATAATTCAATCTATTCCATTAAAGGTGTGGAATCCATGAGTTATCTTGGAGAAATTGATATGCGTGTGAAAGGAATGTGAACATTGAGGATGTCAAAAAATCAAAATCCCTACTTACCATTAAATATTCGAAAATATTGTAGGAACTATAAAAATGTAATATAATTTTCTCGTAGAATCATTGATAGAATATATAATATCAAGTTGGTGTGGATTATATAAAAGTCACATAAAACCACTTCGAATAACTCAGAAGTACATACTTTGGGTTCGGACTCGAAACCTCATATCTTACAAACAGACAGCAAGAACGTCTAAGATCTAATTGCACTTATTCAAATAGAAACAGATACTGCGGAAGGTTAAATTCTTGTCCTCCAACAGGCGGACAACCTTCAACAGATACGAAGAGCTGCATTGGTACCAGTGACTGCTGTAGAGAACGGACAGCAGGTGGGTACTATAAGCACCGCTGTCACAGACACGAAGATGAATCTGAAACCATTAACGACACCAGTTGCCAGCAAGAAAGTAAGATTTACCAGGTTTCGTGATAGAGAGGAACAATTCGAAAACAACAGTAGTTTCAACAGAGGAGGTTGTGGACATTAAAAAGCAGCTCCACTACCACCACTGTCGACTGAAAATAACCCCAGTGAGAATTCAGAAGCCGTAAAGGCTTTTAGAGAGAAAGACAAAAGAAGCGAGGGGCGAAAAATATTATCATCTGTGAATATTTCTCAGTTGATTATGCCAGATGCATCCCAGACTTCAGATGAAGATAATGTGTAATACTAAAAAATTTCAAAAAATCAATAGCACTTGCAGAAATATTGATAACTGATAATAATGACAACTATCCGCCTGGAGAATAGCGACAGTCTTTCTTTAGAGGGCGAAAGGGAGCCAAATAGTGGGAACCAATCGCCGCCCTCCTATTCTTAACCACTTGAATCTCGTTCTTTTGTGGGAAAACAAGATTAAAATGGTAAGAAGTTATTAGACGTCTTGAAGAGTTTGACAGATGTTCTCTATGAGTGGTCTTCAAGCCAAGACAATTTCTTGAAGACTCTATTTTTTGTTTCATACACTAGAATTATATGTGAGCTCAGGAATGATGCAAGAAAGCTGGGAACGAACTGAAGGCAAAATCTACTATTAGGGCTCAGCAGGGTCTCATGGAAGATACAAACCGCTTCTGAAGCATGAGTATGAAAGAAATAATTCGGGTCACCCACGATGTTTGCAAGTTGATGGGCGGTAAGGCTAGCCCTCTGGAGAAATAGAACGCGTTCGTGATGTTTGCGAACAGTATCAATGACTAGAGGGGGATCTATTCTTCATACACGCCTACAACATAGGATGTAGGTATAACGTTTCTGTCCGAAACGAAGCTTCGACAAGAGCATTAGTTGAAATTGCGGGGTTTTACTACTATCCGATCCAAACAACTTGAGGTGATGGAAAGCGAAGAGGTTACTATCCTAATAAAAAAAGTATCGCATACACGTAGGTGCCGCATGGAAGCAGCAATATTGATCATTGGTGCCAAGTTAACTGGCGATGGAAGATTGAACTAGAACGTATTTGTGTTCATGACAAATTTCCGTAATGGATGGTCAAAAGGTTGGATAACCGTTAGGAGACCATTCTCACTATAGAGAGGACGTACGCAGTGAAGGAACATCAAAAAAGCGAATGTTTGGAAAATAGATATTTTGCCAGCGGTCACCAAACACGTCCAGAAGACAGCGACGAACATAAAATGTAAACAATACCGCATGATTGAAGTAGCCCTACTCCAGCTATCCCAGGGAGGACCGTGCTGAAGTTGTTGAGAATATCCTTCTTCGCAACCTTTCTCGCAAGATATGTGATGAAATTGGCCGATTTTTAATGAAAATCCATAACTTATTCAAGTACCACTTCATTGTGAGATTTCCACCAGACTAGTTCAGTGTAAATCTCACAATACAGTATTCCTTGCAAGGACCAGAAAAGGTAAAAAAACTGATTGATGGATGGTGTCACGAAACAAAACTGTCACTGTTGAATGAATTAAAAAATACACGTCTTCCACATAAGTAAATCACGTAATTTGTAAAAGGATTATTGAATTCATTGAATAATACAGACAACAATAGATGTTGAGGGATCTCCATGACAGAGACCAGAAATTTGATTGCCACTTATACGGCAATACGACCAGCTGATCTTAGAAAGATCGCATTCGCTTTGTAGTGATTGATCAAATTTTTGTTGAAGTAGAGAGAATAAAATGAGAAAGTGAGATAGAAGTAACTCAGTCGATCCATACGGCTTGAAGTAGCATAAATCGGCTTTCTGCAGCAAAAATCGCAACAAACTTACGACCTGACTGAGACGTGAAAGTTGACGGTGCCAACATTTGTCACTTTCATAAAAACGACGCAATTTCGTCAGCGATGGAAGTTGACTTTTGGCAGTCATCACGTATACTTCGTACAAATCAGGAGATCAGGAGGGCTAACTGGGGATTTGGATATTTGAGTTTTTGCAAATCGTTATGTAAAGGATTCATTGTTTTTTTTCCAGAACACAATTGGATAATCCGAAGTTGCTTTGCGCCTCTCTTTTAGGTTTCCTGCCTCTATGGTTCATTCATAGCCAGGGGCTGGTTCTGGTAGAAGTGAGACGCTGAAGAACAAGCTACGAGAAAGCGGGCTGAAAGCAGATTTTGGAGACGCTACGTTTTCGAAATAGGACACTGTTGAGGATCCGGAAGAAGGACTAGAGTGTGTAGGTATTTTAGTAAATCTGTCTTGTGTGTTTCATATTCTTCACGGCACATCAACATCAAAAAATGGAATTTAAAAATATTTATTATCTCAATACGTTCATATATCTCCTGGATAAAGTTGGAATACTTGTTTCTGATTGATATTTTTTTACGAATATGAAAATTGGATACTCAGTTCCAAACATACCTTTGATTTTTATTTTTTGAACTTTTTTGAGAATATCTAATGTACCTTTTAAAAGTAGAAAGTCAAGAAGCAAAATTGTCATTAGATATAAGTAAATTATCAAAAATATTCAATGATTACTCACCCAATATGTGGAACAATCAAAGTTCGTCAGCAGCCATTTGTTTGGATTTGTATTGAAGGAATCAGCATATTCTATTCCAACCAGAAGATATTTCAACTCTGGGCAGATGAAAGCATTACCAGCATAAGCCCCATCAACGTGCAACCATACACAAGGAAATTTTCTGCAAACTTGTCCTATTTCTGGAAGATTATCAAAGGCACAACAAGCTGTTGTTCCCAAGGTTGTTGACACGAAGAATGGAATCAAGCCCATTGTTTCATCTTCTTCCATAGCCTAAAATATTCAAGCTGTGAAAAATAATATATGATACAACTGAAAATCGCTTAAGAAAAATAATTAGTTTCATATCGACTCTTTCTATTCGATTTCACGTCTTTTGATTAACAGAAGTTATGTGGAATAGGGAAGGATAAATATTATTGTTAGGGTTTCGTCGAGCCCCTCGTTACTGAAACAATATAGAAAATAAAGTAAAACTGGAAGATATCGGTGAACGAAAATATAGTACAGTTAATATTGGATTAGTTCTTATATCAGAGTATGAGTGGATTTTGATATCTTCAGAAAACATTTGACTCCACCTGCACTACGACGCAGGCATCTGTCATAAAACTAATAGTTGAGTTGTCACCACAGTGGTTATTGGTTTTATCATAAAATATCCCTGGTGTGATCACTTGGACCCTTTTCATATGTAAAATATTTTGTCAAAAACGGTCCTATAGGTTTCAGCCTCACATTCACAGAGCTGCCAAGTACACTTGAAAGTTTGACGATGTTTGACAATGTCAAATTGGTAGTTCAATTTTAATGTCATTTACATTTGGCAATAAATTTACATCAAGTGAAAGATTTTTTACATTATGAATCATAAATTGACAATCTGATATACGAGCAAGAAATATCGATTCTTGATCCATCTATCACATGTGTACAAAGTTCATATAAAGATCATATAGAAGTAGTTGTTTCGAAAATATTTCTATCGCATGCTACCCATATTTGGAATAACGTTATCGAGATACACGAGAAAGTCAGGAGCTGTTGCGCTTGATATTTCTAAGGCCTTTGACCATGTGTGGGATGAGGGTTTGCTGGCCAAACTTCTGTGCTATGGCTTCTCGGATCATTTTTTGTATGTCTATCCAGCTTCCTGAAAGAACGTTCCCTGCAAGTGGCCGTCGATGGATATCTCTCGAATAATTTTATCATCAATGCTGGTGTTCCCCAGAAATTCATATATTCTCCAACCCTCTTTTTATTGTATATCTACGACTTGTTGGAGAAAAACAAGAATCCAATATATTGCTTTGCTGACGACAGCATACTTGTCTCTTCATTCCATTTGGATTCCAGGACATCGGGTGCGGATGCACATCTTCACCGGCAGCAGAAGGCTGCATACCTTAATGAGGATCTAGAGGTGATTCCGAATTGGGGTGAAAGTAACCAGGTTCAATTCAATACCACAAAAAAACGGACATCAGTTTTGTCCTAGAAGATAAATGTCTTCGAACTGGATATAATATTGTCAGAACAGTCAATTCCGTTTTCTGCTACGATGAGTTTGTTGGGGATTAAAATGGACCCCAATATGTCTTGACACAATCATGGCGCTGTAATTGCAAAGGCTGCTTCTCAAAAGCTTGGAACACTGTTCCGAATCAGAAAACTGTACACACTTCAGTAACTTTTGATGATTCATAAAGCTCAGGTCAGACCTTCTTTAGAGAATTGTTCTCATGCATGAAGCTTCACCCCTAAGTATACCCTGAAGCTGCTGGATTCCAACCAGAAAAGATTCATCCACCTGATTGAAGATACGAATATCACTTGCAACTTTGATAGTCTGGAACATCTAAGAAATGTTGGAGATTTGTCTCTCTCTTATATATACTTTTATGGGAAGTGTTCAGGTGACTGGCACATTTGATTCCACCAAGAGTGGAACATATCAGAAATACGCAACGGACTGTGACTGCTCATCGTTTTGAGGTTCAACTAAGTACACCTCGATCTTCACTGTTTGAGAACTCTTTCATTTGGAGAACTTCGTTTATGAGGAATAAACTTCCTGGGAACCTTTTTCTAAATGAATTTAATCTCCAGCGTTTCCAATCCAACATGAATCGCTACTACTTTCCCCGCAAAATGATATGGAAACGATATTTCATTTTGATTTTACCTTCTTTCCATCAGATAAAATTGGCAGGTTATTAGTGTATTTCAGCTATCAAAATCTCTGACAGGTTTAAATTTAGTTTGGTTATTGGGATATATATAACAGTAGGATGAACAATTTTTCAAATTGTAAATATACATCAGAGCACTGTATCCTAGTTTTACATTTTCAGAAAATTTCGTTAACACAGTCACTATAGATTTCATAAATCTATATCAGAAAGTATCTCACAAAATATTGAGAGTTATTTTGCAAAAATATTTTTGACAATTGCAAAAGGCTAATTGGAGATTTCTTTAATTCTTCTATATTCTCTGTATATAATTTATAATTGAAAACAATTATACGATTTTTCGAAAAGTACACATTTCCCTATCGAAACTATTCATTTATTTTCATACGAAATGTTATTAATTTTCCAAAAATAAAAAATTGTTTGAAAATAAAATGGTATATAATAAAGTAATGGAGTGGTTAAAAAACCTCTTCTGACGGTGAATGTATCTAAAACCTCTTTGATGATATTTACTTTGACAGGAACAATGGAACAGTTTCAAATATTTGAATACAATGACATGAAAGTATATGCTAGTGAAACGACTAAGTTACTTGGACTAACGACTGAATATAAACTGTGTTGGGAACCACATGTCGACATAGACATGCTTTGTGAAAAATTGAGAAAAAATTGTTATGCGTTAAAGTTTCTATCAAATCATTGTCACGAAAATATCTTATCAAATCATTTATTTTGCAAACATCAACTGCCATCTGCGATATGATATTCTTGACTGGGGTACGTATACCTCTTGATCACGTGTTTTTGTTTTGCAAAAATCTGCTGTGAGAATTGTGGCAGGACTGAAGTGGAGGCAGTCATGTAGAGAGGCCTTCAAGCGACTAAAGATTTCAAGAGTAACAGGCTTGTATCTGTATGAACTTTGCATATATA
>WOGR01006441.1:0-13079 GCA_015342045.1 Leptinotarsa lineolata | reverse complement strand
TCAATTGTA
Source organism: Leptinotarsa lineolata (assembly GCA_015342045.1). Classification (NCBI taxonomy): domain Eukaryota; kingdom Metazoa; phylum Arthropoda; class Insecta; order Coleoptera; family Chrysomelidae; genus Leptinotarsa; species Leptinotarsa lineolata. Next base: position 13,070 of record WOGR01006441.1, on the reverse strand, counting down.
AAAATATCTCCCGTCCTAGAATCTTCATGTGTTACTTCAGCCGTGGCATTTTCTGGGGGGAAAATGAAAATTTCATCTACTGTTTCAGTTAATTCAGCATCATCTTCCAACATAGCTAGAGCTTCGTTGAGTGAAAAATCTCTGAAATGAAATAACATTGATAGACATGTATTTTCCTAATGTACTATATTTAGTACATCCCCAAAATGCCACTCCAAACAAAAAACAGTTTTCTGAATAATGAATATATCTAAAGTATTTATGATATAATTATCATTTTTCTTCTCATTACCAGCAATTGGTAAAATATATTCTGATTTCTTATGCTTGAAATGTACATACCTTGCAAAGTTGACACCGTACTCAGCCATTTCTATTTATATATATGTATTCCAAAAAAATAAAATTCTCACTTTCACACAACAAAACTGATTGTAGTCCGTCCAGCCACAATGTTAAAAGTATACTGAAGCATTTACCACATTGATAGCTCTCGTGCACGTAAAAACCGCTGCATATCGAGACTTGTTAGGACCGTACTGAATATAGTACAATAGGCATATCTGGGTTTTAAATGAATGTGATGAATATCTACCTCTTATGGCAACCAGTGGCTCTTCAAAATTTGATGATCATTTCCCAAATTTGGTCTTTGAATACATTTTTCAGTAAGAAATTCGATAATCGTAACGAACATATAGTTCATTGAATTCGATATAACAATTGAGGATATATACTGGTTTAACATGAAATGTGAAAAATTTCAAATGTAACCCTGTATATTATATGTACAAAAATTTTTATTATTAACGTTATATCACATGTCCAATTTTTACCTCACAAATAACTGAACGACACCGTGTACAATGACTTTGTTATCACCCGAATACACATACATCCACTTGAAGTACTACAAAAACGGTGATCCAAATTAATTATGATGGAAAACATAAGATATCCCTTAGACTTGTTATATAAATAATGCAAAGTCATGGATATGAGGCAACTATTTTATTATTGTGAATGTGAATGTGAAGTTGCACTCAACCGGAGTTGTTATACGACCCACACACGATTATAATATACGTCGAAATAAGTCAGCAATACAACCACAAGTGAAAAAATTACTATCTCAAAGGCTATATGCATATATTGCGAAAAAAATTATATAATAGTATTCCTGATACAATCAAAATTGAAAAAAACAAATTTGAATTCAAAAGAGAATTGAAAAAATATAGTCTGGGAAGCGATAGAAAAATAAAATCACCATTCTTATGTAAATAAAATTATGAGGGTAGCTAAATAAAATACACGCACATGCACTTCACATCAATATCTTACTATACCTAATCAAATTCATTTGAACACATCAATATTTGTTTGTCAGCCTAGTATTTAGATTCTGTTCACTACAATTCATATAAACACTAATATTTAACATGATATTTTTGTTTCATCTCATTTCATGAACACTTTAATATGATTAATGAAAACACATTTTTGTCTAATTTCCACTACGTTTATTCATTCTTACGACCAGTTTCGGGGTTTAGCCCATTATCAAGTAAAACTAACTCATCAATAACAACATCAATAACACAGATCATTTCATGAACTTACACCATTTTAATGTGTTACCTCAGATCCTAGTCTATTTTTATCTAATATCATTTTGCAAAATCGAAACAAGTGAAAAATCACTTATCGATTACTACTTTGTTCATTTTGATTCCGTTGATATTTACTATTCATATGTATCCTGAATAGTCTGAATAAATTCCTATACATATATATTTCTATTTGGGAATGTGGCAAGCGTGAAAGTGTACTCTTATAACACTATATTCCAATCATTGAGGTTGAGACGCCAATATTATATGAAAACTTGTCAAGAATGAAAAACATATTGAAATTATGTGTACATTCATGAGTAGTTTAAATGTAACAAGAGTCCAATAACTTTAATTTTCATGAAGAGTCGGAAAAGAATAAAACTTTTATTATTCATAAATAATTTTTAATGATTTTTGGTGGAATTGTCAGTTTGTGTATTTTTTTTGAATTTTTCGAATGAAAAAAAAATCAAAAAAAAACTTGTTGAACATACAAACCGGCAATTTCAGCAAACATTGATGAAAATTATCAATAAATAGTAACAGTTTCATCCATTCCTGAAGAAATGAAGAATATTCAAAAAACCACTTCTTGAACACACAAATCGGGCATTTTACCAAAAATTAATAATATCTATTCAAAAATAATAAAAGTTTTATCCTTTTCTGACTCTTCATGAGAATTCAAATTATTGGACTATTGTTACATTTAAACTATTTATGTATGTACCTACACATAATTTTGATATGTTTCTCATTCTTGACAACTTTTCATGAAATATTGGCGTCTCAACCTCAAAGACATTTTTTCTCTGAAGATGATAGTAATCACTGTTGAAATGATTGGAATATAGTGTCATAAGATTACACTTTCACGCTTGCTGCATTCCCAAAGTAATATAGTTCTCCTAAACTTACTGGTCAGCAACGTCTACCCTCCTACTATGTTTCTATATACAGGGTCCTGCAACAGTGACGCGGTGTTCCATATCTTCATTTAGGAAACAGATGGGAATATAAATTTCTATAATATTACCTTGTTGCTCGAGCTCGACGAAATGGAAATATTGGCGGTCACATAGGGTGTTCAGTTTTCTGGGCAGATCCCAACTGTGTTTTTTTTACGGCAACTCATATTTTTCAATGCTTCTTCGCTATCTACATAGATAATAAAAGACACTTTATGTATATCTTCACTTCGAAAATATTGACGGTTTCTGAGATATCTAGCATGACAAGATTTTTTCCAATATTCGTCACTCAGAATATTTGAAATTATGAAGTTGTGCCAAGTCCAGTTGAATTTTTTTGGTCGAATATTCTACATTGGTAACTCGTACAAACAATATATCTGAAATAGACCTATGATATATAGAGTATGATAAAGTGCTTGCCACATATTGTAAATAAAAATGTTCAGAATCTTCCTCATTTCAAATGGAACTTTCTGTATATTATTTATAAGGGGCGCCAACGAAACCTCTTCAAATTATATTGAGTATTCCCTATGGCTAGGTTCAATCGTTTTTCTTGAATTATCATTATTTTCGAAAGATGGTCGTTCTTCCTATTTCTTTTCCATAAACTCGATGAAAGACTTTTTTCAAAAAGAAATCCATTTGACGACTGATGAAAATATACAAAAGATATCTTGTTTCACTTTTGTACATTATAGCGTGTCCTATAGTTTTTCTCATTTATTTTTTCTAAAAATGACAACTCTTCATTTTATCGTCATAATATCAATGATTTTTTTACTGTGAAATCCATATGTGACGGCTGTGATCAAGATATATATGTTATATTTATAACGCATTCATTCTCTTGATAGAACACCGTGAAACTTCTTCATTTGATGCATAGTTTTTGTCCAACCCTTTCCTTAAAATATCGCCCTATGCCTGAAATTACCTGTTGCTATATAAATAAGTTGTGAATTACACCACAAAATGTACGTTCAATATTTTCAATAATTGCAAAATTTGTGCCATATTCTTTCGGTCTAAAACAACCTCCAGTGAATAAAATATTCATTGGAAATCAAGTAGTCTAGCAAATGACAGGTCGAAATATTTGTCTGCGAATGAATTTTGAAATCTTTAGTGATTCTTGAAGTTGAATTCGATATGATTTCATCAGAATGTTGTTATTTGATTGATATGATTTTGATATTAAGTGAATCAGACAGAAATTATTTATTTATTGACAAGTATAATTTATTCTCAATGGTATCCAGATAGAAGACATCCAGATGAAAGCTCTTTGCGAAAGGTCTTGACACGATTTGTTGAAACTGGATGTATCAATTATTCCAAACATGAGCTCATCAAGCCAGCTACTAATGGAGATGATGAAATGCAAGTTCTTCTTGCTGTTGAAGAAAATACTAGTAGGAGTCAACGGCGAATTGGTGAAATAGTGGATATAAGTGAGAAATCAGTTCAACGAGTTTTGAAAAAACATCGCTTTCGTCCCAACCACGTTCAATTACATCAAGAACTTCTGTATGCCGATTTTGAGAAAAGAGTAAGATTTTGCAATTGGACCATAGGAAAAATTCGCCGAAACGAATATTTTTCCAATAACATTTTGGTCGGATGAATCGACATTCCATAAAAATGGATTTGTAAATCGACATAATTACCATTATTATTCGACAGAAAATCCCTACTTATGGAAACAGGTGGACTATCAACATAGGTGGTCGATAAATGTCTCGGGAGGTATCATTGGAGAATATGTAATTGATCCATACCTTTTTGAGGGACATATGAATGGAACAATGTATCTCAATTTCTTACGAAATGATTTACCAGGTTTGTTAGGAGATATTCTTCTTGACCTTTGCGATAGAATGTGGTTACATGATCGTGCACCTGCTCACTATTTGACAGAAGTGAGAGATCATCTAAATGAAGTATTTCCCAATAAATAGATAGGACGGAATGGGCCTGTACGGTGGCCTGCTAGATCACCAGATTTAACAAAACTGATTTTTTTCTTATGGGGATACATAAAAAATATGAATTACGTCGAGTCACCAACTTCTTCCGAAAATATGCGACTAAGAATAACGAATGCTTTCCGAAGCATTTCACCAACTGTCTTGCGCAGGATAGAACAGTTTTTCAAACATAGATTTCAGCTCTCCATTCAATAAAATGGAAGACATGTTGAACATATCCTATAGAAGTTCCAGTTCCATTATCAACCTTCATTAAACTTTTCCTTTTGTAGTTTTGTAGTTTCCTAGTTGACAAATTCAAATATCTAGAACTTAAGCTTTGAATTCATGAATATACACCATAATCTGAAAAAAAAAAATTGTAGTATTCATGTTTTTTCATTTAATTTGTTCGGACACGATATAATGTACGAAATTGAAACGAGATATCTTCTGTATATTCTTATCAGTCGTTACATGGAGTTCGCTCTGAAAAAAGTCTTCAATCGAGTTTATGGCGTAGAAATAGGAAGAACGACCATTTTTCGAAAATATTATTATTTAAGAAAAATTATTGAATCTAGCCATAGGGAATACCCAATAAAATTTGTAGAGGTTTCGTTGGCGCTCCTTATGGATCAATAATATACAGGCAGTTCCATTTAAAATGAGGAATATTTTACAAATTTTCATTTACAATATGTGGCAAGCAGTTTTTCATACCCTGTATATCACAGGTCTATTTCAGATATATTGTTTGAGAGATTCACCAATGTAGATCAACTGATCAGAAAAAAAATCAATTGGACTTGGCACAACATTATGATCCCAAATACTGTGAGAGACGAATATTGGAAGAAAACCTGTCATGCTGGATTTCTCGAAAACCGTCAATATTTCCGTCATGAAGTGTCTTTTATTTTCTATGTAGAAACCGAAAAAGCGATAACAAAATATAGGTTGCCATTTAAAAAAAAACACAGTTGGGATCCGCCCAGAAAAAATTGAACACCTCGTGTGACCGTCAATATTTTTATTTTGTCTAGCTCGAGCAATAAGGTTATATCACAGAATTTTGATTCCTGCATTCCCAAGATGGATGATATTTGGGATAGCAGCAGCCAAAATTGTACTCTTTTTACAATTTTTCCGAGCTTTTGATAATGTTTATTAACATCATCAGGGAACTTCAATGTATATAAATAAGAAACATAAGGAATTGATATATTTACAAAAATTTTTTTCACTTATTTTGTTACCAAGTTTGTATGGCTATGTTCTCGTCTGTGTAATTTTTTTGAAAAAAACTGGATATAAACATTCATATAAACGAAAAAGTGATTTGAATTTGGAATTAATTTTGAAGTGTAAATAATTATTTTAATAGTTAACAATGTTCAAAAGTCAACTAACTTGATAAGGAGGAAATGATTGTAATTTCCATATACAATGTCTTCAATTGTTTGTGAATTTATTTTTTAATTATTTCAATATATCATGATCAAACCTAGATGAATAAAAATGAAATTGTCATGATATACATAACATATACATTGTTTCTACAAATGAAACAATATTTTTAGAATCATCAAGTAGACAACATAGATCTTACAATAAAATTTTTCATAAAATTAAAAACAAAAATATTATAGAGTTTGATAGATTGAGTAGGAGTGAATTTCATACAAAATTGAATACACAAGATGAATTACTATTTCTAGTACTACAATTCCTAGAGAAATTTCTCAATTTCCATCCCTAGGTCCAAAATTCAGTATTAAACCTATTGTAAGAAAAGATATATCTTCAAAACATTCGATGGCAGATGTAGATTATATTATATCATCAATTATTGATGTGAAAAATTGGAATATTGCTATTTCTAAATCAATAAATCTTATTACTAATGACTTTCACAACTCAAAACATATTTTTTTTTCTTTCATGACTTATACAACAAAATAAAAATATTCATCAAAAATAATCCTCAATTGATAATTACTAAATCAGACAAAGGTAATTTAACAGTTGTTATTGACAAAGATCGATACATAGAAATGTCAAATAATCTCACTATAGATAATAACTCTTATGTTTCACTACAAAATGATGCAAAAAAATTAATGATTTAATCAAACAAATGTATCATAGAAAGGAAATAGATGAGATAACAAAAAATAGATCAACCACATACAACTCTATTTGTCCAAAATTTTATTCTCTTCCCAAAATTCATAAACCAATTCTATCAGGTCGACCAATAGTTGATTCTATTACATCACCTATAGAGAATATAGCTGCTTTTCTCACTGATATTTCAACTAAGGCGTATGACTTTAATAGCAAATATTATGTTAAAGATTCTTTTGGAGTTAAAAATATCTTTAATGATATGAGACTCCCAGATGGCTTTGTTTTAGCTAGACTCGATGTGGTTTCTCTATTTAGTAACGTTTATTAACAAGCGTGTCTAAGAGTTATGGATAAAAAATGGAATATTATCAGTGAATTTTGTAATTTGAGGAAAAATACTTTCAATAATTTAATCAATTTCCTATTCAATAACACATATTTCAAATTCAATGGTAATTATTATAAACAAATATTTGGAACCCCTATGGGAGCAAAGATTAGTCCAATATCAACATCTTATGTAATGGATGATCTTTCAGATATTATCACTTATGTCCTCCCATTTAAACCTCATATCCTTAAAAAATATGTAGACGATATTATCATAGCTCTTTCCAGAGATTCGATTGAAGAAACTCTCTTCATCTTCAATAGTTATGATTCTCATATTCATATCACCATCCAACTAGAAGATGATCGTTATAGTGTCCCTTTCTCAGACACACTTTTCATCAGATATCCAGATAATATTATCAACATAGATTGGTACAGAAAAATTATCAGTTCTGATCGATATATGAATCATCACAAACAGAGTATGAAAGTTAATTCAATTGATCAAATGGAAGAAAGGGTGCTTCGTATCTCTGATATATCTTTTCACAAAAAGAATCTCCAAATTTTATATAATATATTCACCGAAAACTCATGTCCTTCTTCTTTTATAAAAAAAAGTATATTTTGCACCTCCTTATATATCGATAATATACAAATCAATAACAACAATAATCAATCGACTGACAATATTAATGAACCTACTGCTTTTCACATTATTGACTCCACTAATAATTCTCCAATTCCAAATTATTATGTTACGTTGCCCTATATTAGAGAAATTACATCTGGTTTATCTAGAATTTTCAAAATTTTTTCAGAAAATATAAAAATAGCTAACAAAACAGTGTTACCAATTAACACACTTTTTTCAAAATTGAAAGACAAAACACCTTTGATAAATTTTACAAATGTAGTATATAGTATACCATGCCAATGTTGTGATAAAAATACATAGGTCAGAGTTCTAGGTTATTGAAAGATCGCATTGTATCACATAAGAGTGACAGTAGGTTATACCCTGAAAAATGTGCATTGAGTGAACATGTTTTTAAAGAAGGTCATAGTATGGATTATAACTCAGTGAAAATATTATCAACAGAAAAAAACACCAAAGAAGACTCTTTTTAGAAATGGTACATATTTCACAATCATCAAATTCTTCGAATAAAAAAACTGACGTTAATCATTTGAGTGAAATTTACTCTTATTTGATTCTCTTAGATAATTTTGGAGATCATTCTTAGATTCATTTTACACAATGGCATTTCAAAATGAATCTCTAGTTATAGAATCATGTTGAAAAATAGTTATAAACAAAATAGTATCATATATCATATTTATATGTGTATATATGCATATATAATATAAGTAATCAAATTTCTAGTAAATAACTTTGTTAATGGTTGTATGGATTATGTTTATTGTAACAACTTCATTTTTATTCATCTAGGTTTGATCATGATATATTGAAATAATCAAAAAATAAATTCACAAATAATTCAAGACATTGTATATGAAAATTACAATCATTTTCTCCTTATCAAGTCAGTTGACTTTTGACAATTGTCAACTATTAAAATATTTATTCACACTTCAAAATTAATTCCAAATTCGAATTACTTTTTCGTATATATAGATCGTTTCTACTTGTGGACTTTTTCATATGATCACTGATTTCTACATTTCATGAAATTTCTATCCGTTAGTCGATGTAATTAATTGATTAACAAAATGTGTCTGAGTGTTCAGGTATAGCAAGTAGAATATTCGAATTGGGAAGGAAATATTTTCTTAGGGAAGATGAAACTTTTGGGAACAAGCTTCCTATTTCTCCACCAACATACCAAAAAACGTAGTAGTAGGGAAGAGAGTAAATAACTTCAATGAAAACTCCGAACAAAGATGTGTTGATCATGCACAGGAGTTTCTTTCAGAATCGAAGTGAGGGAAAGGGTTTATTCGAAACAAATACTTTCAAAGATATGAACATTGAACCACACGTTGATTACTTCTTCTTAAGTACATCAAATATTTGAAATGGAGTCGGAACAAATATTATTCACAGAAGCGTTACACAACGTAATATGTGGATAGTCTTGATCTTACATGGAAATGTATCAAACTCCTGGTATACTTCAAAGTTTTCGGAAAAGATATTTACCTTGATCTTCTTATGACCATCATTTTGAATAATTTTACAATGACAGTTCATTAAATACTCAAATACATATTGTGATTCACCAAATTCAATAACCCGTAACTATCGTTAGTTGATCAAATTTCTGTATAATTTTTGAAATTTGAAAACAGTTGTTAACCTAGATCTTGCAATATCATTTCTGTTGGAATGTCTGAATATATTGAAGTAGAATAATGAATATAATAAATAATATTTCAGTCTTTTGCGATCTTATGTAGCAGTTTTTGTTTCGAAATGAAGAATACAGTTTTCATATAACCTCAACTTTCTGAACTTATTAAACTTCATTTAAATTGAAAACCTGAGGAATATATCACGATAATTCAAAAAATATGTTTGTTCATAAAAGGAAGAAGGAATTGATCTATTTGAGTACCACCCTGGACAAGTCATAAAACCGCAACAAGTGTTTTCTTAAGTATTTTCACACAGTATGCAGTACCTACTCTAATGCTTGAGGAAGCTATTGTATAGCCAAACATGTATTGCATATCTGAATATATTGAAATCTCACAATGAAGTGAGAATACGTTATGGATCGGTCAATTACATCACAAAAAAATGTTGATTACAGTATCGTTCAATAATCAATATTTATAGATTACTAGTGTGATAGGAGAATGAAAAATTGAATACCTGAATTATTATTTTATATCCATTCAATATAAGATGAGTGATTGATCAATAGTAATCAGATATGGTGGCTGCCACTCAGTTCATTTCTATAATACACGTATTCTTTCTCAAACTTTCCATTTAGAAGGTTATTGACTTGTCTCCAGAAGTGCCAATTATACGAGTTAATAGAAGAAATTTGACTGATAGGATCCACGAATTTCTTTTGTTTATCTTCTGATATATTCGTATTCAGTTGATCTATCAATTATTTGTTGAAATATCGAAATTATTGTATGTAGTGCATATTTCTGCACGAGGAAAGGTAATATTTTTTTTTTTGAATGGAGAGGTGCAAACTGGTCGTATCCAGGGATTTGAAACATTTCATAAAAACATTTAGAAACATTTCCGAATAAATGATATATGGGTATTTTGATTGAAATTAAGGCGTGCTTTTATAGTTTTTTTTTCAATTTTCATTTATTCATATATTTTTTTATTATCCTCACTTTCATTCACAGGTATATTCTATTTTCATTGATCTTTTTTTTTAATTAGTATTTGAAGTGGTTGTTTGTAATATAGCTTTGGACCTATATAAAAGAGGCTGTGTTGAGAGTGACTTTTCCTTAATAGCGGTATTTCAGTCGATTGGTTTGTGAAAAATTGATTTGAAATACTTTTGTTGAGATTTATAGTTGGATTTTCATTGTATGAATATATGGATAGATTTACATAACGAAACATGAAATAACATCTATGAAGAGGATAATGTCAATGTAAAGTGTGGAATATTTGTCAACAAATTGAAGTTTTATAATAATAAAAATACCACCGAAGTAAGAGTTAGAAAAAAGATCAATGTTAGAAAGACATGGATAACACAAGGAATACTAACATCCATATCACGGAAAGATGATAAATACAAACCTTCACAGGATAATCCTGACGATATACAAATCACAAGACTTTATAATGATTGTAAAAATGAACTAAGAAACCTCATCAAAGCAGCAGAATTTTTTTTTCAAAGTGAAATAAAGCGGAATGAAAATAAGTCCAAAGCTCTATGGGAATGTGTAGATGAAGTCTGTAACAGAAAGACACCACAAATATATATTGATAGAATCAGATTGGAGAACCAAAATATTATACATAAAAAGCTAGAAATTTCAAATGCATTCAATGAACACTATAGCGAAGTAGGTTCCAAACTCGCAAACAAAATTGATGCACCGATAGCATTTGAGGAAGTTATAGAGCGTCATGACAAAAGTATATTCACGTACCCGACAAATGGGGAGGAAGTGTCAAACATTGTAAAGAATTCAAAAACATAAAAGTCCAGGGAATGATGGCATACATACGAATATGTTGCAAAATATTTCAGAGATAATTGTAGACCCTTTCATGCACATTGCCAACTCGTCCTTAGAAATCGGAATTTTTCCTGATATCTTGAAAATTGGTGTCGTCAAACCACTATGCAAAAATTGAGATAGACTTGAGATTTCCAATTACAGACAAATATCATTGATTTCAAATGTGGCAAAAATTTAAGAAAAAAATATTAAAATAAGATAAACTGCTATACTCACTTTGACATCAGAAATTCACAAATCGTTGGATTTATCAAAACCTTCATTATGTATCTTTGTTGCCGTAGCCAAAGCGTTCGATACTGTTTGCCATAAAAGACTCCTCGAAAAATTAGAAAACATCGGCATACAGTTCACAGCATATGAACTGTTCAATTCCTATTTGAATAATCGAAGACGAATAGTTGACATCGATGGAAAAAAAGTAGTCCGAAAACAATTACTTACGGAGTTCCTCAAGGTTTAGTCCAATACTTCACTATATCATCTATATGAATAGTTTATCGAAAATGAATTCCAAAGGTAACACTCTCAGTTTTGCAGACGGCACAGCAATCTTTTAGAATGCGGAGACATGGCAATACGTCAAGATGGAGTCAGAAAGAGATTTCAAAAACATCTTGAAATGGTTTCAATATAACAAATTGACCTTCAATGTGGAAAAAACAGAAAATCTACCATTTACCTCTTATGCCAATGAACTACCGAATATGAGCCCATTGATTATCGATCAAAATTAATGTATTCCAGAAAGTACACATAAAATGGAATTTACACGTATTATATCTCAAAAATTACGAGGATTTTTGTTTCGTTCCAAACTATAGAAAGAATGCTTCGAAATTCCTCAAATGACAACAGTATACTATGGTTTGGTTCAATCGCAACTCTTTTATGATATTATAGGTTGGGGAGGTATTAAGGATACCCACTTGAGATGTCTGGATACTTTACAGAAAAAAATTCTGAAAATTGTGTTGGGTAAAAGTAGAACGTTCTCCAGTGACCTTTTATTTAAAGATAGTGATGTCTTAGATACACGGCAGCTATACTGCCTGAAGATTATTCTGAAAGTCACTGAGAACAAAATAAAAATAAAACCAGTGGAACACTTGTACAATACTCGAAGGAGAGAGGATACATTTTTAGCTCCAAGATGCCAAAAATTGATAGGTCAAGGACACTGTAGTTATCTTGGCCCAAAGATCTGGAGTATACTACCGGAAAAAATACAGCTAATTAATAAACAAAATAAATTCAAATTCAAGAAAGAACTGAATAATTGGTCCAAAAATTCTGATCGAACTCTGTTTCATCAAATTATTAATCAGCACTCCTAAAAACATAAATGAAAAAAATATATAATATGACTTTTTCAAGTAAAAATTGAACCCCCTGTAGAATGAACTCGATAAAAAGTATTTAATTTCAATCCCATCATGTCCTTATGTGTTTGTGTCATATTACGTATACAGGGGTGCGCAAAAGTCCGGAATAAAATCAATATCTTTTTAACCAGTATTTTAGGAAAAAACGCTGAAACACGTCAGATGATTTCACGTTGTACGCATATTTTGGCAATAAAATGGAATCTTTTTTGTAACCCCTCAGCTGCAACCCTCCCCAACTTTTTTTTCGAATGCAAACCTATGTCGTGTATGAGCTCATTGAAAAGCTCGTAAAAAATGGAATCTGACCATACCTTTTTTTCACTCATACGGTTACCACGAAATGAGAAAAACTCTTTTAAAACCAAAACAGTTAGAAATACCTACTTAGTGCTATCTACGGGTGAATTAACGTTGCAAAAAACAAATAAGTGGTGATGATGTACATTGCTCAAC
>WOGR01006440.1:0-12684 GCA_015342045.1 Leptinotarsa lineolata | reverse complement strand
TGATAAGTTTCAAAAGAATGTCAGATATAGATGGAATGACATATTTTAAAACTTTTATTGTTATATCGTCTAGGCCCCTCGATTTTTTATTTTTTAGTTTAGTCATTTTTGAAACTAGTTCAAGTTCTAGCAATTCTTCAAAAAACATTGAGCTTTCATTAAATTCCGAGACCGTATGTGGTACTTATTTCTGTGATGAACTGAACCTTTTTTTTTAAACAGGAATCACTTTTGCAATTTTTGAGGAAGATGGAAATATACTTCCTGTTATAAAGAGATTAAAAAGTTGAGTCAATTGATAAACAATAGTGTTTTTTAAGGTTTTCATAATACGAGTGGTGAATTCATAATTATCTTTGCTGTTTTTGTATTTCAAGCAACTTATTTTATCTCTCACTTGGATATAAGTTACCTCTTCAAATTTGAAGGATATATTTTGATGAGTATGTTGCATGTAGTCCTCAAAAGTTCTCCCCACTGGATTTAGATCATTAATTACACTTTGTGCAATGTTTACTAAGAAATTGTTAAAGATACATCAGTTTAGTTCATCAAACTTTGCTGATTTTTTACTCAAAGATGATTTTGAGTTTATAATAAACCATATTGCTGCTTGCTTGTTGGTAGATTTCTTGACAAAGTTATCAAAATAATGTATTTTAGCTTTTGAAATATTGTGTTTGTTAAACAATAAAAATATTATCAATCAATCAACGCAAATTCAGACTTTTTTTCTCAAAGTAGCATGACATTTAACTTTTTTCAATAGACCATATTTCATTCTACAAAAGAGGAGGAATATTTGTGTTATAATGTTGGCTATACTGACAGTTCGAATATATTGTAAACTGTGAAATAGATTGTAGAAACACCTAATTTTGATTTGATCTAACTTTTAATCAAGTGCACTAGTTACAGTGTTAGGTTAGGTCAAAAGTGAGTGGGTCTATTCGACCCTCCCCCGCAACCCGCAAGGATTTATTGTGGCTCACACCTACTCAAACTCTACCAAATAAACCCACCTTCTTAATGACGCCGATTAGTTTATATGGTGAGTAATCTTTCAGGTCAGATGGTCGGAGTGTGGTTCTACCAAACTCTGAGAACCTGATTCGGTCCACGGTGGGGCGGGCACAAAGTATATGTTCTGCTGTTTCATCATTTTCCAAACAGAGGCTACACATACTGTCTTCCAACAGCCTGAGTCTCTACATATGATGATTCAGATGACAGTGGCCTGTAAAAGGACCTGCTATAGTCCAACAACTGGTTGGTTTCAAGCTTCGAAGAGTGAATGAACGCCTTGGAGTGAGCCAATCCTGGAAGATTTTGCCAGAAGTCTTTAAATCTTCTTGCCATCCAGGTGTTCAATGTTTGGCAAAACCTAAAGCAATGCCAATGACAGATTCTGGTCTGATGCAGCTACTTGCAGCACCCTTCTTCGCAAGGGAATCAGCAACCTCATTGCCTTCTAGGCCAGTGTGGGCAGGAATTCAGACCAGAGATAATTTGTTTAGTCTTCCTATTGAGGAGAGTGTAGTCGAACTTGGAATAAAATGTAATATTTGATGTTTTCAATAGAGCAACCAACCTTAAAACAACCTTGTCACGTGAAATACTACCTATAGAGTTGAAATTTATTGACAGAAGAGGTCAAAAAAAACTTAAGGTCCCAGTGTCCTTGTACTTTTGTAAACTATCACCATAAAAAGAAAAATATAATTGCCACATAATGGTGTATTTTGCATTTGCCAATAGATTTCAGGCTGATATACAATACTAAATAGTAGGAGCACAGAACAGAATGTGAGGAACAACTCCAAAATTGACTAGTTTCTCTGAAATACCTATATCAATCCATAATAACACTCTGATTATGGTTACAAATAGAAAAACATTTATAGAAAAAAGTATTTACTTTTGGGTGAAGCTATTGATCAAAGTAAACACGACTGCATTTGTGTGAATAAAAATATGGTTAAAATTTCAATCCATAACCAATGAATGTAATTAAACATGCATATCAATGATTCATGCACTATTTCCTTAGGTAGAAATTCCAACGTATACGAATAACATCCTGTTCATTTTAGAAAATGTTGTTTCACTTCAAAATTGTGATACGTATACGATACAAAGCTCTTGAAGCACTCAAAATTAAACAAATACTCACTTTGCTCCTGATCGTTATCCGACTGCTGTTCATATCGTTATTCGACATTTTTTCATTTGACGCAAAAAACTTACTGAGAAAAAACTGAAAATTCTCATATAAAGTAGAAATACCTGCAGGATGATTAAAATAATAAAAATTGGTTTAAAAACATAAAACAATACAAATCATTTATATTTATCCCTCATACTTCTTCTTGTTTGACATCACTGGCATGGTTGCCTTTTTAGTCTCCCTCTCTCTCTCTATTCTTATATGGTCATTGCACGGTATAATGGTAACTTCTTTAGCATTATTTTGGCATTATACCTATGGCTATTGCTTCCTTCTCAGGCCCATTCTTAGACAAGAGATATAGGGCGCATTCAACCACCATTCCCCCTGTTTCATAACTGCCATCATGAAACAGTAGATATGGGTCCGGTATTTGAGGAACTGTATTTTGGAGCGCGATTTTATGATACCATACCGTCGCGGTATTCAAGAATGATACAAGTCGGTATTTTGCAATAGACGGTGTCGCGTCGCGTTGCCTCAATATACTGTACCGTTTTAGCGAATGTCATGAATCTCTCTATCGTCACTTTGCTGTGGGTAAGAATGGGAGGCCATTGCGATATATCATCCGCAAGCTTTTATGGATCTTTTTGGCATATGTATTACACCCAATTATATAAAAATACGGAAACTTCATTGGTTTGAGATATTTTTTGATGATGGAAATGGCAGTATTCGTCAATTTTCAGAGCAGTCAAAATAAGATGTCACATATTTTAACAATTATAGTTTGGTTGAGTTCGAAATGAACATTTCTTCATATTTGAATGATTTATCATTAAATAGAAACTTGTATATTCGCTCATTTGATAAAATATAAAATTATCTTTTTGACGTTATAACGCAAGTGACCATTTCTATTCAAAATAGCGGCGTAGATGAGCTATATTAGATCTATAGACAATGGCTATATGATATCTTACAAACTACAGACTAAGCTTCTACAACGCGACGCCGCTACAACGATTATGGACATAATCGTTGATGCCGATACGCATGACGTTCCATACAGGTATGGTCGTTCCTTCTCGTGCAGTTTCGCTATGGAGTATCACGTTATTTTCCAGTCGCTTTCGCGACTGGTACGTTCCAATAAAGGAGCGGCATTTCCCATCTCTATGAAACAGAGGTTTTATCAGGGAACGCAAGTCTTCTTGCGTTAGGCAACCCTGCGTCCGTTTTTTTATCTTTAATTTTTTACTGTTTTCGTCGTTGTTTTATCATTCTGTATACTGGGGGTTTCACGACGAATAGCACAAAAAATAGGTGTGATTTACGGAAACGAGGAACGAAGGAATTCCCCTGTCTTTTTTTTTATTTCATTTTTATCATAAATTTATAATATTGTACTCGGGATATTTATATTTAGAGAAAATTTGAACGCGAAAAGAGCCACATCAATCTTCTTGCATACCCCATCAATAGGGAGATTCATCTAACATGGTTGGTATAGTATGTTTTACTCAAAATGGTATTGGTTTATCAACTGCATTGTGTAGAAAATCGTCAAGTAAAAGATGGAAATGTGCTACAGGGTCTCCACTAGTACATCTTCCAGTGCATGTGGACCCAGTGATCGTCATTGTGGTATCATCTGCAAACATAGTTATGTGACAATTGTCAACATGTCATTAACAAATACCACAAAAAGTAAAGGTCCCAGTTCTGATCCCTGAGGAACTCCTGTCACATCATGTTCATTGGAAAATGATATCCTTTTAAATTCCACTTCGAAGGTTTGGAGTATGAACTGAATATGAAAAAGTGATTTCTATATAATGTCAAATTTATTGTTAAAAGTAAGTTTCGAATAAATTTTTTCCAGTTTGTATCTGAAAGAAACATCTTCATGTTTCTTCGAAAGTAGCAACTGGAAGAGAATCTAAGAGAATTTAAAAGACAGAAATCATAGCAGAACAATAACATTTTATACAAGATAGAAAGTACGCTGTAACAATACATTTTCTGTACATGGTTTGTTTTTTTGTTTCGTTTTAGTTGCATATCTTTCATACTTAACTACTACAAAATGGCGGAACTTTTAATAATTGCCTGGATACATTGACATTTAACTACATAATATGAGTTAATGAGCTTGAGATCAGTTCAGATGATGCTCGAAATGGTTGCCTTGAACTTCTTGACATATGAACAGCCTATCCGATATTTCACGCTGAACATTTTCGAACATGTAACATCAATATCTCTACAAATACTTATTATTTGCCGTATATCCAATATTGAATTAGGTTCAGTTTCGTACACCTTTTGCTTCAAATAGCCCCATAAAAAAAGTCCAAAGGTGTCAAATTTGGCGAACGGGCTGGCCATTCCGTAGGACCTCGACGGCCAATCCAACGACCGGGAAAAGTAGTATCCAAATAGTTTCTTACTTGTCTGGAGTAATGTGGTGGTACTCCATCTTGTTGGAATACAATATCCATATCGAATTCATTAGGATTTGCTTCGATGATTTCAGTAGTTTCCAGTATATCCAAATACAGTTTCCCTGTTAAATTTTGATCACTAAGTAAAGGTCCAACAATATGTTTTCCCAATATTCCTGCCCAAACGTTAATTTTTTCTGGATGTGTTTCCCGGAAAACTTGAGGGTTAGTGTCACTCCAATAACGACAATTTTGTCTATGAACATTACCGTTTGAAAAAATGTACATTCCTTACCAAAACAAATATTGTGGAGATAGGTAGGATGCCTTGCGATGGTTTCCGTCATGGTTTTGCAGAATTTTGTTCTTCGATCAGAGTCATCTTCAGTTAATTGGTGTACCATTTTAATTTTGTATGGATGATACCTATTCGTCTTCCAAAGTCTCCTCACAGTGGAAGGAGACACTGTTCTGGATTTACTACCATCTCAACAATTATTTGCATTTGCTGTTCTTCCAGAATGGACGGATGACCTGGTAGCTTTTTGTTATGTACACTACCGCTAGTTGTGAATTTGGATACAAGTTCCCTCAAATGTTTTCTACAGATAGGACGATTCCGAAAACGTTCATTGAAAATCCTTTCGGTCTCGTGAAAGTTACGCGTTGCACCGTCAATAAAAGTCGCTTCAATTTTTTCTTCCAATGGACGAGAATCGACCATTTTAGAGATTGTTGATGTGATACCTTCCTACTACTAAAACCGAAAACTAAATGAGAATATTCTAACTGAACAATGATGTTCATTGTCGTACTGACATTCTTTGTCGTTTTTATAAACAAAAAATACTTCAGCAAACCTTATCGGGTTGTTGGAATTGCCATATGGCAGATAAAAAAGAATATTTCTAGAAATATGGATATTAATGTGTTTGTCTTCAGGAAATTATTAGATGTTCCGCCAGTTTGTAGTAGGTAAAGATATTGACTTCATATTCTAGGGTTGTGAAGTGTTCGTCAGGAGCTTCAAAATGATGTATCACCAGACGCCATTTTCTATTAATTTTTTTCCAGATGTCGCCCAGTCGCCATCTTGAAAGTTTCATCTGTCAATTTCACTTCAAAGTAAAGTATTTATGCAGTAATTTCATTATCTCAAATTTCAATTTTTTGAGTTGACCCGTTCAAAAAATAAAAGAGGAGGGACATTAAAGAAATGTATATACAGTAACATAATCTGGATGACTGCCCAGATTTGTTATCTCAACTCGATTTTTCACGTACCTACCCAGACGAAGTATTAGTAACGATACATCTTTCTATTTGCCTTTACCAAGAGTCAACGTGTTAATAAAATATCCAGTTTATAACATCTGTAGAATTTATAATAGTATCTATTCAGAATGTGATATGTTTGTTGTTCTATTTGGACCCGCAAATATATAATTCGTAACAAGCTAATTTTTATGCAAGTCGAGTTACAATCTTATTACAACCCAAGGGTGAAATACTGTGTTTCAACTCTCAGCACACTGCCAATTCAATTAGAATTCTACGATATATTATTATTATATGAATGTATCAATGTTTCTATTCTATTCTATTACTCTGCTGATTTTATATGTTATCGTTGTATTCTATTTTACTCATACTTATTTGTAGATGTAAACTTCATTATATTTGTCTTGTAATTGTGATTATTCCTGCTAGACAATAAACCTTTTTTTAGAAACGTCAGTCATTTCTGAGAATTTAGTGCCTTCTATTTTTGGAATTATAGCCAGTATCTCCGATTGCTATACAATAAATGAAATGGAAAGTAAATCTGCATCTACAAATTTCCACCTACCTCCGTCCTCTATGAGGTAAAAACTGAAGTAACGAAACGTCCTGGACTTCAACGTCGCGGTCACAGATGGCAGCACAAATATCGAATCCATCCTGATTATTTTTTACAACGACTAAAAGGTGCCCTAATAATGATTTTGAGAATAACAAAGGGTTAAACCTGATGATTGAATTATACAGTGTAAAAGCCAAATGAAATAGAATCATTATTTCGGTTACTGTTCATATTTTAAAAAAATCTCGAAACACGTCAAATTTATATTATAATTTGACGTTCTTCAACGTAAAAATGCCACCCCTACCTTCAGCCTCCTTCGAATGACAGGCACGACCCCCAATTTTTTAAATGGGAAGTATAGCTTTGGTATATATCGTTTGAAAGTTCTCTTCATTCTCTATTCAAAAATGTTATCGCTTTCAAGTTTACTGTAACAATTGAGATAAAATAAATTTAAATCATATGTTTACCAAAATTCGATGAAACTCACTCAAAAACTAAAATGTAATGCAAAACGTAATAAAATGTAAAATACGAAACACAACTATGGATTTCAATGAAGTAGATGTTCAAAATGTTCACCAAGAATGTCTTGGCAACATCCTGATCTCAAATAAAACTGTATTCTAACATTATTCAACACGTATCAGGCGTGACCGACCTAATCGCAAATGTTATTCGTTCTTTCAAGTCATTCAAATCTGAAGGTTTAGTTTTGTATTCCATTAAAAGAAATTTAATGATGAAAGATCAGGTGATCACGCTGGCCATTGAATCGATCCTCGCCTCCCTATCCACCTATCGGAAAATGTATCGAGCTATTGCCGAACATTAACTTGGTAATGTGGTGGTGAAACTATATCGTATTCACTGGATCAAGATATAAAATTGCTAAACTCAGAGTTACATCTTCTTGAAGTAGTGCCAAATAATTATCGTCATTCAAGTTGCCTCAATGAAAAAGGGACCAATGATATGGTTTTCTATTGACCTTTTTGAGGGTTTTTTCTCTCATCCAGTGAGGATTTTCCGTTGGACAATAACGGCAATTTTACCGATTAGCAGGACCGTTAGGAGAAAAATTACACTCATCAGAAAACTAAACGTCTTCTAATTGGATGATATTGTTATCTAACATGTCCATCATTTGGTCAGAAAAATAAGTTCTTATATCAAAATAGTTTTCCCTGAACTCTTGATCAGGTATCATTGTATAGGAATGCATTTTATTTTCTCTCAATATGTTTACTATCGATGTATGGGTAACATTGAATATAGTGGATGCCTGTCTACTCGATGTATGTAGGTTTTCCTCAAACTCAACCATCACATCTATTTGAGTTCATCACTCACATCATAGCATTAAAATATCTCTCGTAAAACCTTTGATGATATCACACCTCATGAATTTAATACTTTTTTACCACTATAGCTGAAACTTTAATTAGTTAACTTTCTTCTAATAACGATACTGCTTGTCCATCATTACTCGATGCGAGTCTCAAACCTTCTTCAGCAGGATTTTTCTTTTTCAAACCGGTGACCACCTCCGAAGTCTTCAATGCCATCAATGATTTGAAAAATTCCAATTGCTTTGATGTCTATACCCTTAATAGTAGAATAATATAAGAAACAAGTTTTTTTTTATTGAACCACTCACATGCCTTTTCAATGCATGTATAAGAAAGGACACTTTCCCAAATAAATTTAAAATCAGTAAGGTCATTCCAGTTTTCAAAAAGGGCGATATAAACGTACTAGAAATTCGTCAACCTATCTCCATCATCCCTATATTTGGCAAAATTTTTGAAATTATCCTTAAAAAAAGACTATATCTCTATTTTCAAATCAACAATCTCCTTAATACGGATCAATATGGCTTTAGAAAATCTTGTTTTACTATACAAGCTGTTGTTCGTGTGGTCAAGAGCATAGTTGATGGTTTTTAACAAAAACAGCATAGTTCGGCCACATTGTGCGATTTAAGCAAGGCGTTCGACTGTGTTTTTCACCACAATCTACTAAATGAACTGAATGAATATGGAATCAGAGGAATTGCACTTTCCCTTCTTAGCTCTCACTTGAACAATGCGTTGATCTTGGTGATAATAGAGTTTCGGATCTTTTGCCAATCGAATATGGAGTACCTCAAGGTTCCATTTTGGGACCTCTGTTGTGCATCATTTATATAAATGACTTCTTTCTCCACCTATTACCATATAAATGCGTAATCTATGCCAATGATACAACTCTCCTGTGTTCTAACCAAAACTGTGAGAACTTGCTCGCCACAATGAAAACTGTGGTGAATCAGGCTGAGAAATGGTTCAATGCTAACCTTTTGGAATTGAATGAAAATAAAACTCAAACTATCACATTCTCTACAAATAACAACATAGCTAAAGGTGGAACTGTCAAACTACTAGGCATCACCCTAGACGATACTCTGAATTGGTCTTACCACATCGAAGAATTAAGCTCGAAACTTTCCAAATAACTAATTTTACTCAGGCAATTGAAGAATTTTGTCAACTTGAACACTCTTTTATCAGCATATTATGCTTTTATTTATTCCCATGTTAGCTACGGAACTTTACTTTGGGGAAATTGTCCCAATGCTGAGAAAATTTTCTCATTACAAAAGCGGGCTATATGAATAATTCAAAATGTCGGTTTCAGAGATACCTGCCGACCCCTTTTCAAAACACTAAACATAATGACAGTACCCTCTATCTTCATCTATTAATCTCTCTTGGGAATTCATAACCACAAAAATGAACATCTGACCAATTCACAGGTTCATGAACATAACACTAGAGGTGCTGATCTCTTGAGGCCACGTAGGCTGAAATTACACGAATTCTCGATCAATACACTCAATGGTAATATTTATAATATATTGCCATACACTGTTAAAGATCTACATATATGTAGTTTCAAGAGATTTACAAAAAATATACATTGTTTTATATACATTTATACATTTACATACATTTATACATTTTATACATTGTTTTTATAGTGTCAACGAGTACCTGGCGACAAAACCTCACATGTTTGAATCTGAATCACTCTAATTGTGGCCTTTGATTATCATATTTTTTTTTCAATTTTAATAACCATATTATTTACTTCATGTTTGTATTGTTGATATACATTTTCGTCACCACTGGCGGTAGTTGTGTTTTACTTGTAATATATTTGAAGTGTTTGTGGGTTGTTCATATATTGTTTTGACTTGCTAAAAATGTATTTTTTCACATAACGTGGTTAAATGAACTATCTATCTATCATTAGCAGCTGTTTTTTTTATCTGCCACACATGACCAAACTCGCGAAACTTCTTCTCTATATTGCTTATTGTTTCTTGAGATATGGGCGGTAAAATAGGAAATTTCTCATGAAATAGGCGAGATACTTCCTGTTGTGTTCGGGTTTTATCTCCGTATCTCATTTGTAAAACTGTTATTTTATGCATTTCCGTTAATCTATAACATACAAAACAATTTGACAAGGCGTTTTGAAGTAACGTTGCCACGGAAATTATTTAATTTTTTAAAGGATACCATCTCGAAAGAACATCGCTAAAGTTTTTGCTTACTTTCTTATGAAATGAAATAAGTTTTGAGTACCTTGCAATAAGTTTCGAGCTTATTTTATCGAATTTCGGTAACCACGTGATTTAAATTTATTTTATTTTAATAGTTTCAATAAACTTGAAAGCTATAACATTTTTGAATGGAGAATGAGTAGCCTTCCAAAAGATATATCACAAACCTATATGTATTTCACATTTAAAAAATTGGGGGTTGTACCTGTCATTAGACGAGGGTTGAAGGTAGGGGTAGCATTTTTTCGTTAAAGTATGTCAACTCATAATTTGAATTTGACGTGTTTCGGTATTTTTCAAAAATATTACACACTGTATAGTAATGAACTGAAATCAATGTATAGAGTTCAAAATTTTCTATCGATCAGTATATACTAGAACACAATAGATAAATATTCATTGATATATGGAGCTACAAAAACACATGCACCAAGTGAGACACCAAGAGGTCCTACAGGCAAATGTTGTGTTGAAATTTTTGAATAGACTGTGGTAGATTGATAAAAATTATTCCTGCAAAAAATTAGTTTTATTCAATATAGTAAAATTCAGGTGATGCCAGCTTCTTCGTTGAATCGAATGTGGAGAAGAGTTAGTGCAGAATTTTAGTGGGATTTCAGATCAAATTTAAATTGAGATCTCAAGCCTTGCTAAAAATTCAAACTGAACAAAAAGGAGCAAAGTTGTGTTAGATATAACTTCACTGTCAATGTAAGTGCATGGCCAGTAAAGACTAATCCCGTTCACAAAACTATTCATCTACGAAATCAATACCAAATTGAGTAATAAATAGCAGGGCTTGATTTAATTCGATTCTATCGTTACCCGTTTAGACCGTCCGTATTCCCATCATCTCATTTCACATTCAACTGGTTACATATAGAAGGGATGTCGCTTGGGTCCAGATGTACCCGTCTTCTGAATCTGGATCGTTCGAAAGAGTTATACAGGGAGTAGTAATGCTTACTTGCTGTTTTTTCGATACTTTTTGATTTAGTTTTTTTACTGGTGTTACTCGCGTTTCAAACCCTTTTCTTCATATATATTCACAGGTACCTCATTCAGAAGTTCATTCAGTTCATTCACCCATTGGTCCATTTGGAAAATATCTAATTATTATTAGTCGACTATAAATGTGCATTAAACATTCCTGAATGAAATTTCTTGACTAAATTTTCAATACATTTCAACATTCTAGACATTCTCTGTACAGCCATCTTTGAATTTTCGACTTCCGTCGAAAATACCATTTTGAAAATTTGAATTTTGCGAAGCATAAGTCTTCTACAGAACTTGGTTGTGTTCTATATATCTTGCTTGAGAGTGACAAATCTGGTAACCGCAAAAGTCAATCACTGGAGAACAATCAAGGCATAATGCGGAGGAGCACCATCCTGCTGAAATATTAAATCAGCATTATCATATACTGCTGATTGAGATAATTTCACACTGTTATTGATACTTCATTCATGTATAACATTCCATAATATCACAAATGACAATTTTAGAATTAGAGAAGGCCTTAACTACATTGAAGGATCTGTGAGTATTGACTATCGACAGTACTGAGCTCCTTTATCAATCAAGTTGGTGAAAACTCAATTGAATGATTGAAGTATTCCTTGAGAATACCTTAATTTTTGTTCATGCACATATTTCTTACAACCTAGTGTTTTGGAGAAATTAAGAGAATTTTTATAACTCAAAACAGAGTAGTGCATATCATGTTTCATTTCAATTAAACTATTTTTATATTAATATTATTACATTGAGACCCAAATTAACAGAGCTACCTTATGTCAGGTAGCTCTGAATTTTGTAGAAAAATGCGCAATAATAAATATGACGCTTCCTTAGAGAAAATGTGCTTGAAAGGAAGTAATGTCACAACTAAGAAATTTTATGTAGGTTATGTGGATTTATATTTGGCAATATTAGGAATTATACATTGAAAAAAATGGTCTGAAATTGAAATTTATTTTATGCAGCTGAAATTTCGGCTGAAAACTTCATTCAAAAAGTCTTCAACGATAGCTTTCTTCAATATTTTTGGGAAACAACCACATTTTTCTCGTAAAAATGGGAAATTCATTTGATGAATGTACTCAACTATTAATTTTTTGTTATTTTAATATTGAGTAAGACAGTAATTGATGCTATTCTTTATCGTTATCATTATCATTGTCATTATTATCGTCGTTATCATTATCATCATCATCATTATCATTGTCATTGATATTATCATTATCATGATAAAAATATACCATCTCCTTACCATATCTCAGATTTTCATTCGACTTTATGCTCGTTTCAGAATCACTTCAAAAACACTCAAATACTCATTTTGAAAACTGCGTTTTTTACAGAAGAAGAAAATTATACGATGGTGTACACCATAATTTGTAAATCACAATTTTGTTCGATTCCATCTCCAAATAAGAAATTTACCAAATGTTACTTTCAAGAGAAAAGAGAATTTCAAACATTATTTACGTTAGGTAGGTTTATTTTATAATTCAAACTAGCAGACCCGGCGAACGTCGTTCCACCTAACAGTCAATGAATGAGTTGATTTAGGATTTTAAAATTGATACAAAATTATTGAGTATAA
>WOGR01006439.1:0-13080 GCA_015342045.1 Leptinotarsa lineolata | reverse complement strand
TTGTTAATTTGTTACTGTTAGTTGGTTAAGCATAAGTTACTATGGAGAATTTGTGGCCAAATTTTGAACGATGTTCCGCATAGTTCACATAAATCTTATGCAGACAGCCCCTTGGCTTTGCGAATTTGTACTGGACACTCTTTATTTGTCTCAAAAATTTTATGATGTTTGTAAACACTTTTTATGGTATACTTTATCCGCAGACAGCCAACTAGGCTTTGCGGTTTTCTTTTGTTTATTTGTCTTATTATTTTTCTGTATTGTACAAATAAACATTATTATTATTATTATTATTCCATTTGGCTTTTACACACTGTATGTTGAAGTGCATTGTAAAATTTTGAATGCCTCATTTGCAATACATGAATAGAGATCATTATCATTGTTGTTCTAAAATTGTTCGTTCCGTTAACCAGCTGACGAACGTCAATCCTCAGAAGTCTAAACTTGTGCGAGCAATGGATTAACGAGGCCTTACCTTTTAACGTGCGATTACCCAGGACGGTGGCCCGGCGAGGAATCGAACCCCGGTCTTCCGCATTATTATTATAGATGACACAGCTTTGTTTGTATAAATTCATTTCCAGGACCAACTTCGAATACCAAAAGTGCACTTTTTTGACTCTACCGAAAAAAAGAAGCCATAAAAATAAAATAATCAATAGATGTTTGATCGTTTCAAAAATAATATGAAACACTTATAACGCTGCATAACGGGGCTTAGGCCGACGGGGTGGGAGGGGTTTCAGCAGCTGTCAACATTACAAGAACCACGTGTTCACCACCAGGGCTATCCAACTTGTTTATTTTCCTTTGTGATATATAGGGGATGTTTGTAAAAAATCCTATTGGGAATAGACATCCAAGATTAACGTATGCCTACCATGAATGATTTTTTTGACGCGATACAAATTGGGAATGATATGAGGTGACAAATTGAACGTTATTTATGCGAATCTGGTGTTGATTTTAATCATCTTTTATGAATTTTTACAAAGTTCTATTATGGATATTCTTATACAAGTAGATTTTTTTCATATGGAATATTATATTCTGAACTTCATACTGCAAGTCATTTAACACATATAAGTAAAAAAAATATATACCAACCAACTCGTTCGCGACATATTGATTCTTTTTTATTTAATACGTATAATGATGTTGTTCTTGAAAAATTAGTAAAAAGCAGCCTCTTTTCTTTCGTCTTGTGCTACTCCAAACCTGTCAAATTAGACACTATTTTCGAAAATCCTAAAAAAATCCGTTTTTCTTGAAATTTTGAAAAATGCCAACGAAAAAACTTACACTTCCTCGTGGTACGCTTTTTTCTATTTCAGTGAAGTCTGAGAAAAAATCATTCTTTCGAAAGATTCAAGGCATTTTCTCTTATTCCGTAATTGAAAAGCTTTCGAAGTAAAATGGAATGATCAACACAGTCGAACGCTTTACTGAGGAAGACACCACAGGCACAAGAGTTTTGTTCAATCAAGTGTTGAATTTCATCCACAAACTTGCACAAGGCTGTTTCGGTACTTTTCCCTTTAAGAAAACCATGCTGGAAATCATTGAACAAACCATATGCCACAAAAATATTCATGATTCCCATTGATATGATCACTTCAAATAGTTTGAAGAAAGCTGTTAACTAACTAATTGGTCTGTAATTATTCATGTCAATTTGTTCACTTTTTTTATATATGGGTATAAGTACGGCCAGTTCCATTTAATCTGGATAGGTACCGGATACTATCAAATAACCTATTAATGTAATCTTCCATAAAACAACTTATATATTATATACATGTTTTTTCTTTATCGGGAAAATTTTCTGTTCGGAAAGTTATTTTTATAGTTCAAATGTTCATTTATACATATTGCATCACTGACAGATTGATTATTCAATTGACTCTCAATCATTCATAGTTAATATCACATTATTGGAAGAAGTTGAAGTTGATCATTTTCAAAATAGAAACCACACCAAATACAAAACTCGAATGGTGCCCACGTCACTGAAACGCCTGACGTCCAAGCCTTGATCTTTCCTCAGACGTTGATCATAAATTAGGAATGACTCTATTATTATTCCCACTGCTGACTTTCTTATACTTTTAATGGAAATTTTATTCGAAGTTTGTGCCAATTCAGATAATTCACTGAATTTTACTCGAAGATTTTCGAACTCCGAGAACATCCTAATTTATTTAAATAACCTCGCTTCTGTGGTTTTAATCAAATTTCCTAACAAATTCCTTGAGTAAAGTTTCGATATCGAGTGGAGCTGATGAAATTACTCTGTAGATCGAAATCAACTCTGTGGGTTGTTTTACTTTCTACATACAGTGTTGAATTTGTTTGAAATATAAACTTTCACTATTTGAGAAAAGGGTGACTACAAATTTACACAGCTACACAGCTCTTTGTGTACTCAATAACACAACTTCATTTTGTTTATTCACGCGATTGTGAATGAAATTAGATCCATATCATCTAAGAGTAATACTTTTTGTAATCTGCCAAGTATCAATGAAAATAGCAGGTTTATAAGGAGCAAGATGTCCTTTGATACAACGAATCAAAGGAGATCAACGAATCTGAAGTTCAGGAATCCTCACTCCGATCAGAATCGGTCCAACATTTTCCAATTCTCTAACGAAATGAATCTCTACCCAATTCTTAATGGAAAAGAGTTTCGAAATAACAATTTATTACCAATTTGGAACCGAAAAGACCTTCTTAACCTGTTATAAGTTTTTCCATTCGGATATTAAACTCATTTAGATATTACAACTCCGTTTTTTCACTGAACAGCTTTGAGAAAAGTACCACGATCAGATCGGTTGAAATATTTGGTTTCGAGGTACACAAAAAGTGGCGTTAACTGAAATATCTACCATTAATTTTTTATGGTAAGAACGCCATCATGTAGGTGTAAGAACTGGCATAAAAGCAATGCTGGGAAACATTTACTGCAGGACATCGATGACAGTTTTTGGCTATGTTTATTGCATCGACACATGTGAGACTACAACTGGTAATTGCAAGGTAATCTTTTGAGCCCCTTCCTATTCCCATTATTCATGGTCTCGCCCTACTAGGTGAAGTGTCACTCGTGAAGACAAGAGTTGTCCTTGAAGACTCTCAATCCTAAGGCAAAAATATACATTTCCTTCAATTTGTTGATTTTCAATTTTTGAATTGAAAAATCAGTGTTATGTATACGATATAATGAATATTATATTGTGATCACTGCCAACATTTCATGTACCTTCTACATGAACAATAAACTCATTCGACAAAAATGTATTCATTCATGTAATGTTGCCAGCAAGATAACATATTCTTGTCTCTTCATCTTCTTTCGCACGACATTAGTGAAGATTTTTCTCCAAGAAAACGACAAGAGGTCGGGTTCTCGCGGTCAAGACAAGACGAAATTAGACAAGATCAACAAGAAAGAACAAAATGATTAATTTTTCTTACACAGTCATGAAAATATGGGCAAGAATTACCCTCCAAAAATAACGTACTTGTTTGTGCGTTACTTTGCGGGTGAAAAAAGTAATTGTTCCAAAAGGCATTGAAATTCAGGTCTCGAAGGAAACAATCACTGATATTAATATTTTCAGTAATGTGCCTAGGACTTCAATTTCATTGATACATTTTGCTAATTGGAAAGTGAACATTCGCAATTCCTCACAAGAAAAATTGATTCATTTATTCACGACTAGAGAACACTAAAGGACATATACATGCCATAGTTCAGGCATATAGTTGCGATTATAGTGGAATGAAAAATATTTAAACTTTCTGCAATTTTGAATTGCTCATATCTGCCCAAGTTCAAATTGAATTAATAATGAAACACACATAATAACAGTCTTAACAAGTTTCACAAGCCCTCAAATGGCATCAAAAAAAAATTTTCAATCCATATTTTCCATGTATTAACAAAGTACCAAGTATTTAAAATGGAAGCTGATTCAATGCGTTATTAATAATTATTTTATCTACTAAACTCCATAGGTTGGGTCTTGCTATTTATTTCATTTTACTTTTCAGAGAGTACGCTTGGGTTATCAGTGATCGTTAGAAATATCCTTAGATCTAGTGATAAATAAACGAGAATCTGATTTTAACATTATGTATACTGAAATCATATATACTGATTGAAAACAAACGATATATCTCACTTCAAATTGTTTCCTGGTGGTATTGTTCATATTTCTTGCAGAAAATTCTATGATTTGAATTTGGAAATTTGATAAATAATAGCAGCAATGAAAAAAATGAAAAAAAAGTTTTTCTCAGTATGGAAAATAATATCTGTAATAATGATTATACAGTTTTCACACTATGAATTTCATTTAAAACGCGTTTCGCTAGATGATAACATTATCAGTCGGCATTGTAGAGAGTGGGTCAAAGTGGACACTTCCAAAGGGAAATTCCTGTTGTCAAACTAGATAGATGAAAACTGATGACTATGCCTGAGGGTCAAATTTCATGACAAACTGAATAGTGGAAACTGTATTTCGATATCTGTCTTCGTTTCTGTGTTACAGCATGTTATTCGAAAATATGCTTCCGATAGGAAGATTTTGAAGAAAAACACAAATCCAAGCAATACAGTGGTCCCTCAAAAGTTGTAACCAAATGCGTTATTTTTCATTGAGTTGTATTTGGACAGACGGAGGTTATGTGAGCAGTGCCGGCATTTCAACCTGCTACCATTCTTATACTTGGGCACAACAAAATCCTTATTCTACTGTGGAGCAGAGAAGTCAAGGAAGATTTGGATTCTGTGTAAGTAGGTATTTTCAGGGGTAGAATCATCGGCCCGTTCATTAATTATGGCACTCTCACATCTCAGAGGTATTTGAAAATTTCAAATACCTCTGAGAAATTTTCAACAAGGTCCCAACCCTTGACCGACCAGGTCACCGGACCTAACGCCTTTCGACTTTTACCTCTGGGGAAAGTTGAAAAATCTCAATTTTAAATTGTCGGCGGATTCTAGATACGAATTTGAAGCGACAGTGATGCAAATTTTTGCTTCTCCCAATCATATTGAACTAATTAATTCGGCAAAAAACGTTCAGAAAAGGTATCGCCTGTGTGTAGGAGAAGCTGGTAGTCATTTCAAACACTTTCTTGAAAGAAATATATTTCATTGTTTGTTCTTTATCATTATTATTCTTATTGAAGTTCCATTTATTAGTAGTAAATATAGTATAAATTGTTGTCAGTTTCATTGAAACTATGCGTTTGAATTACTAATGTTGAAAGCTTCCTCAACATTTCATAGCTGCTACTAAACAATTTCTTTCTGTTTTATCGCCGCGTCGTCCAAAGCCTACTCGATCAACGTGTGCGCTTCAAAGTCTACATTACAAAACCTGTATTACAAAACTCTGTATTTCAAAGATGACTTTAGCAGAACATCAAGTGTGCTACATATTTGGAAAGTTACTTTCAAGCTCTATTGAAATATGCAAGAATATACAGGGTGTCTCATTGAGAAAAAATAGTTTATCATCAATAACTATTGATATGAATCTTACTGGAGTTTTATTCCACGAACAAACCGTCATTTTCAACACCTCGACACGTGTTTCGATCACCAAGTGATCATCTTCAAAAGGAAGATTTATTTAACTTTCAGATACAAATGTTGTCCTATTCATAACTTAGATACCTACCTATGTCACTCACCTGCGTAGCATTGTTGCCAATCTTCTGATAACTCAAATATTATTTCAATGGATTATATAGTAAACTATTTGGAATTGGCCCACTATCGTTATTCATAATATTTTTGAATTGACTTATTTCTAAGCTCTCATAGGCATCTAGATGCCTGTTGTTGTCAACTTGTCTAACTAATCTTAGTGAACTAAAGTATATGCAACATATGATGGACGACTGCTGATTTTTCTGTTCTTCTATATTTTAGGTGTGCTGAGTGTTTTTTATATCTCATTTTAATAGATCTTCTAGTCTATCCATGATATTTTGTATCGCAGTCCTTACATTTGATTTCGTAAATTCTAGACTTTTCCGAATCCTCGACTTTGTCCGTCAGATTTCCTAACAGACTCTGTAGTGTATTACTTGTTTTGAAAACCACCTTCATACCCAGTTCCTTGAAAATATTTCCAAAGTTCTTTGTATATTGGTGGTATGGAACTGAAATATATTTATCTTGGTTTTCGCCGTTTCTAAAAGTCGAGATTCCGTTCATTCTTAACTCGAAATACCCCTCGATAAACTGTTACTAACAGCTATTTCCTGTAATGTCACTGTTCTTTTTATGAACCTTTCATGTGTGAGTGGAAACGTCAGAAGACGATGTACTAAAAAATTCAACCCAGCACGTTTGTGCTAGTTGAAGCAACGGCTTCTGGTTATATTATTAAAATTCGAATGAGTTTTTATTTGAGTTCTTGATATGAGTTTTTAGCTGATTCTATTTTGACAACTATGTCCAAAAACTTTATTGTTTCCCCTAGGTAACAATAACTTCAAAATATAATAATAAAACGATCAAATCAGATATGTACAGAGTAGTAATATAAACTTATTCAGCAACAGTGCTGTATACATTGATGTGAACTGTTAAGAATATTCTTTCTGAGTACATCGTATTCTTGTTTTTCTCATTGACTCCTCATTATTGAGACGTCGAGAAATGGAAGTTGTCCTTTATTTTCTAACTCATACGTAAATTTCATTGATGAAAATCTGTTATTTGAAAAGCAAGGGAAATGAGTTCATCAATTTCTTTGTTATTAAAATTATTTTTCTCTAGTGATTCCCTGAGTTATTGTCAGGTCTGTGGAAATGGGACGTTAGGATATCTCATTTGAAAAAATAATTTTTTACACCATTGAATTCCACATAAAAAGGTGATCCGGAAATGCGTTCATATGAACGTGAAATTTTTGACAGGAAAACAGTAACAGCAACTTTTTGAAAATGCACATTTTCAAAAAACATGCTATAACTCAGAAACGATGGTGGATATCGATATGCAATTTCTACTATTAGGTTTGTCATGAAATTTGACCCTCAGACACAGCCAACAGTTTTCATCTATCTAGTTTGAGAACAAAAGTTTCGCTACAAAAGTGTCCAATTTGGTCCACTCTGTACATACCAGACTGGTTCATACTGATGAAGCTCATTATTAGCGAGTAACCAGTCAGTGAATTCATTTTGAAAAATTTTGCAGACATGTTTTGTTTTGAGTATTAACCATCGTTCTGGCATTCCTACATCGCCGTTTATTTTGGAATTTTGATAAACTACACTAATAAAGCAGCCATATCTTCGTAACACATTGACTTTATCTCAGATCTGAAAAATCTCAGAATTATGTAAATACCCGCCTCGCAAGACTCTGAACTTCAAACTAGAAAGAGAACTCCTCCAATAATGATAAGACGATCGCGAATCACTTGAGCTATCCAAATTTAGTAAAGTGACTAGCATAACATTTTATCTCCTTATAAAAAGAGTTTCATGCAAATCAGAGGTTATTCGAGAGGGAAAGCCGAAACTCTGGGAAGCCAAACATCATTTGAATGAGTTGACATAGTCTATGGCGCTGTTTATGTTTATATTCCAAACCTGGCTCCGATCCTCGGAACAGGGTAATGGTTATCACGGTGAGAATGGTTTTCGGGGATAAAAGGCGGAACGGTCTCCCTGGAATTCGTGGAGCATTTCAAAGAGAAGGTGGAGGATTAGTCATATCAGGAAGTGTTGGAAAGGGAATTCATAGCAAAGTTTTCTACTTTCAAGGGTCAGCAGGAAACGGTATGCGCGGAATGGAATGAATGTATAATTCTTTCGTCATCTCGAGGGTACTTTGCAGGATTATTCGAAAACGAAAACAAACCCATTAGTAATCAGGAGAATCCAACTTCCGCAGAATGCATTTCAGTTAAGGTAGTAAGTTGTAATTAATTCAGATAGGTGTCAATATGAATAGCAAAATATGCATGGTTTTGATAGCTATTTATGAGTGTCAAAAGTAAAGTTTTATTTTGTCCAGAAGCTTATTTTGTCCAGAAGCTTATAAATGAGACGCCAGATGAAAAATATCTGATGATAAAAGTTGCTACCATTTTCGGAATAAATGGGGCCTCTCGGAGTTCCATTTATTATTAAATGACATTGAGTTAATGGATAACTCACTGATTGTTCAAATTTTAAACACAAAAAAGAAAATAGGTCGTTCTTTCTGCATTGTTAGAAAAAACATTGACTTTTTCAATAAATATGTTGCATTGCACCCTTCTATTATCAATCATCAAAGTTTTTTTTTTTTGAAATACTTAAATTATAAATGTAGTGCCAACTCATTTGGTTTAAATACGTTTGGGAGAATACCCTCTACCATTGCTGAGTTTCTGAACCTCCTGGAACCAAAGGAATATACAGGTCACTGTTACAAGTGGTCTTCTGCTTTGCTGGCAGAATTCGGAGCAAATATAACGGATATTAAGAAGCACGGAGGATGGATGGCTACCACAAAAGCTGAAGGTTACATCGATCAATCTATTTTGTATAAAAAGGCTATGTCTGAAAGAATGATTCCAATAGCGTCACAGCATCATCCTCTCCACTTCAAGAATTAAATATTAATACCTATGAAATTGTCAACTCAGCTAGTTCAAATATATTACAAGGCTCTTCAACATCGCAAGGAGATAATATCAACAGTTGTTCTGATTGTTCTTTTCATATTAAGGTTCATAAATTATAATAATATTGTAATTAATGTATATACCTAATACATCCATATCTATTGTTTATAATGAAATTTCCTTGAAAATTTAATAAAAATGTTTTGTTAATTGCTATTCGATCGTAAAATATCGTGTTGAAAATACTTTTAACACCAGTGTTGAAATATTTTTAACACGCTACTTTGTAAGCGTCATCTTTTAATACTCTTGACAACCATTAAAAATGTCACTTTCAATGACAGTTGCACAAAATGTCTATTTTTTTCATATAGAAGGTTATAGAATGAAAAGTATGCAAAAGCATACAAAACCATGTGGCTGGTAAATCGAACATTACGATACTACCGTTGTTGCCTAGCAACACGTTTTGTTTTTGAAAGCAATGACGTTTAAGTTTCGACTTTTGACCAGTTGTCACTCGAAAATGATCATTGCAAAATTCACTAAAATTTGAACATAATGTACAAGCTGTGTACACTGTTTCTGATACATTGATGCAAACTAATATTATGGTAATAACCTCATTCAATTATTACAAAAGTACCTGCCACTTAGAATAATACTTACTGTGCGCCGTCGTCTCAAATATTTATCGGAAAAACAACCACGGCTATACTTACGGTAAGGTATAAGAGGGGTTTCTCTCAGTTGGCTGTCATGATTTCTGGAAAATAGAAAATAATATTTGTCAGTTCAAGTTGAGAGGAAAAATGAAATCTATAGAGTCAATTTCGAATATCTGAATCTAAGTATGGGAGTGCTACAGGGTTCAATGATGGGTCCTTTATTGTTTGTACTCTATGTAAATAACATTGAATCAGTAGTTATCGAAGTACATTATACCGCTTATGCAGATGACTTTTCGCTAGTTATATCTGCGCCAGATACAAAAGAATTACAAAACAATTGTGCCAGAATAGTAAGGCGGATATCAAATTATTCCAATAAGAATGATTTATTTTTCAATGTAGACAAAACAGACTCCATTTATATTCACAATTAGCGAAGCAGAGTGGAAAACATACATTTCATGGTGAACAATGTGTCTCTAACAAGTGATGATCATAATGTTAGAGTCTTGGGAATCATTTCATATGAGTTTCTTAATTGGAAAGGCCACTGTCATCAATTATTATCAAAACTTAATTCATTGAATTTTCTCTTCATCAATTTGCTAAGAGTTTTAACAAAGACTCAGCTGCTAAATATATGTATATTATGCTCAGAAAGAATCGAGACTTAGGTATGGTATCTCTTTTTGGGTTGGTTCCACCACGGCAGGTGCAAAGCAAATGTTTCTGATAAAGAAAAATGCAAGGCACTTTTAAATGAGTACGGTGTTTTGACTTCAACATCAGTTTATATTTTTGAACTGTTTATATATGTGTTCAAAAATAAATCAATATTTACAACAAATTTAAAACTTCACGAACATGATACTAGAACCAAGAACCACTTTCAATCGAAGTAATATTATGTGGACCAGAATACATAGGTCCAAAGATATATAATCACCTTCCAAATTATTTAAAGGCCTCAAATAGTTTCTCTCTGTTCAAAAAATCATTGAAAAAATATTTAGCAGAAAACTGTTTTTATGCTTTGCAGGAATTCTTTGAATAATGCATAGTCATCTTAGTTTTAGAGCATGAGCCTGTCTACCTCTTTTTTAATTTGATTTGTATTGTATTAACACTTCCTACACAATTATATTTTCCTATTGGAAATAAAGAATTATTATTTTGTGTTGCGGTTTTGTAAACTGTTTAGTGAGAATCTCACAATGAAGTGTAGCCTGAATATTTATATCTTTGTATAATTGAAAAACTACCTGTTTACCAGCCACCAGGCCACATAAATATTTTTTATATAGTTACAATATAGTAAAAATCGGATTTTGAAAAAACTGGCCTTGTCAAGAATCAACGATATCGTTTCACATTTCGTTCATTATTCATTTCAGTCACATGTTCTGGAAATGCTTGATCCTCCAAACACTGTCGGTAATTAAAGTTTGAAACACATTTTAACCAACGCCGGTTTTATCCTGAAACTTTCATTTCGGGTATATATCCAAAAATAATTATAAATTTAGGATAAGTAGTTGGAACGTTTCAATCTATTTCCACATGCACCCTCATCAACGTCTATTAGAACGTTAGAAGAAGGAAAAAGTCAAGAAAAATCTTGCATGAATTTTTCATCGAAATTAAAGAGTTTTGAACCACCCTTGAAAGTTGTTAGGGATGGAACGGGATGTCGTGTGAGGAAAATTCAATCCCACATTGAGTTGTGCCAAGGTGGCCGCCGGATCGGCGAATAAATATTCAGTCAAGTCTTCAACTATCTGTGAGTGTTGTTTCAGAAGTTTTGCCTATTTTATGGGTCTACTTCAAACTGTAATGAATCAATGAATACTTATTAATTTATTCGAAATAAGCGTAACCTTTTTGGTGGGTTTTTGTCTTTCGAAAGTACTTGGGTGGCTCATCGGTGTACAACCACCGTCCTGAACATCTGCTGTTATCGTAAAGGATCCACTTCTCATCACACGTGACGATCCGATTCATTTTCACCTCTATACTTTTTATTCCCATTGGATAATGATCACTGAGTAGTGACCAAGTATTTTCTTCTCAGGTTTTGCATGAAGATTTAATATTTTATCAGTATAATAAGTATTTATTCTAAAATATCATGTTGAAAAATATGCAATTTTCGAGCGAGACCTAAGAAAATACTTGGTCGTTGCTCAATAACCATTATCCAATCCTGTCTGGATGAGCCCAATAATAGCCATAGTATTTTAAATTTGCCGCGTTTCTATAATTCTCCTTTTGTCTAGCAGATGTCGCGCCGACTAGTTCTGTTAACTGACAACTATAGCGCTATGTAAATACCAGACCAGAGCATGTGGACTAATGTCGTGAAACAAAACTGAAATTTTAGTTCCCGAGCTCCAGTACAAGCTCCGCCCACTTTAAGTGAACACGGAAAACGTGGAAAAAGCCGTTTTTCCAAGGTATTTCAGCTTGGTTCAGAGAAATCAAGATGTGGAATATCGTTTCCTAAGTGATAGGAAGAATCTCTTGCAAGATTAACTAGAGTTGTTGATTTTATTAAGGAAAGTGTTGATTTTCTTGAAAATGACATTTTCGGACATTTAGCTAGGGAAATAGAGCTTTTTTCCAAGAAGCGTCGATAGGTTTTCCCAATAGCTTTTATTGAGATTTGAATAATGAGAGTTTTTATAACTTTCGGGTGGATTTCTCCGTTAGGTGAGAGCAAAATATTCGGACCCTAAAGGAGCACGACGGCCGTTCGGCGTTTTCGCCAGAAATTTTATTTTAAACTTGGGCAATTGTGTGAAAAAAAAAAGATTTAAAGAAAAACAACGACCACCGCTCTCCCAAAATATTGACTGCCTTCAGTAACTCGTTACCTTTTTTTTGAAATTTTCTCTCAGCCGTGGAATATCGATCACCATAAATGAAAAGTGTCAGGAAAAGGTAATAATCGATAGAACGAAAGACAGTAGAGAGTTTGAATTTTTCAGCTAGGGTGATTCTTTCACTGGCATTTTCTGAAGTTTCCAAAAAGATAATCATTTTTTGAGAATTTCAGAAAAAATTGTCAAATTTGACAGATTTAGAGTAACACATGACAGAAGAAAAGAGGCTGGTTTTTACTCATTTTTCATGCTTAAACTAAATGCAGAGTCAAATTTACATTATATCTGATAATAAAAAAAAATCATATGTCGCGAACTTAATGTGTGACACTTTATGAAATGAGCTGCAAGGACTGTGGCAAAAAATATATTGGTCAGACTGAGCGTGCCATTGAAACTCGTTTCAAACAACAAGCAGCACCTATCCGATTGCAAAGACCAGGTTGATCTAGAAGAACGGCCATAGAATGTATGAAAATTGTTGAGATTAATACACCAGATCGTTTAATGCTTTCCAAAGTCTGCAGAAGACCGGGGTTCGATTCCCCGTCGGGACCACCGTGCTGGGTAATCGCACGTTAAAAGGTGAGGCCTCGTTAATTCATTGCTCGCACAAGTTTCGACTTCTGAGGGTTGACGAACAATTTCAGAACAACAACAACAATTTTAGCAGAGTGTGACAGGAGGACTATGAATAGTGACATAAGTCCCATTGAAAACACCCCATTGTATTAATTTCTAGAAATCACCCTGTTGAATTTTGTAGGAACTTGCACTAGAAAATTTCTCGCACATTTTCAACCGAAGTCATCGATGTGTCTCGGAAAGTGAAAGTGTGTCTAGTTAGATGAAAATTCAGAATTTTTGGGTTAT
>WOGR01006438.1:0-13081 GCA_015342045.1 Leptinotarsa lineolata | reverse complement strand
GATTATGGATCGGTAGCATCATCGGGCCGAACTTCTTCAAAGACGATAATGGCCGGAACGATACTATGAATGGCGAGCGCTACCGTGTGATGATAGACGACTTTTCGTTGCCCAGAATGGAAAATTTGGATATGCCTGACATGTGGTTTCAAAAAGACGGTGCCACATGCCACACGGCACGCGAAACAATGGCCCAATCAAGAGCCGCCTTCGGTGAACAGTTTATCTCACGTTTGGGGCCCGTCAATTGGCCGCCTAGATTTATGGCCTTTGAATTATTTCTTGCAGGGTCATGTTAAGGCTCATGTCTACAGGGATAAACCAGCAACGACTGACACTCTGGATGCTAATATTGAAGCATTTATACGTGAAATACCGGTCGATATGTTAGAGAGAGTGTGCCAAAATTGGACCTTGCACATGGGTGGAGCAGCGGACAGCATTTGCATGAAATCATCTTCAAATATTGAATTATATTAATCGTTATATTGATTTAAATAAAGGCTTCATCAATTTCTTTCAAATTTTTTGTGTTTTCTTGAAAATCAAATCCTATACCTCTTAAAAAATCACCCGATATAAATCAGACACTATCTATATAGCCTGACAAATCTTTTGTGTAGATTATAATAGAAGGGGGCCCAGTATAGACCCTTGAGGTACTCTATGGTCATTGGCCTCCAGCACTTTTGCTTTTTCAGTTTTGTACAAAATTAATTGTTGTCTATCTTGACGATAAGTTTCAATAAGGTTGAAAATTGTTCTTCTGACTCCATATTTCAGAAGTTCTTTCAACAAAATTTCATAAAATACACTTTTGAAAATCTTTGGATGAGTCACATAATATTGCTCTCGCTAATATACCTAAATCCTGCTAAAATATCAAAAAGCAAGTTTATCACAATGCCAGATAATTGAGGTCAACATATCAAAACTTTCCAGCAAAGTAAAATAGTGCTGATGACCTAATATTGAACAAAAACAATTTTTGAGATTAAAAATGTTTGAGGATGGAAAAAGAAAAATTCAATAATATTGATAATCTGTAATGACATGATCACATATAATATAGATCTATTAACAATCCGATTCCTCTATTTATTTTCCCTTTCTTCCTTTCCTTTTAGAATCTGAAATTCTTAATATCTAAAAAGGTAAAATAAAACCGTAACAGCTGAAACTGTGAACATATGTTCGAGATGAGTGTATCAACATTAAAAAAATTCAAAAATCGCTGATCGAATGTACGTAACCCGCGAAACCTTATTTTTGTTAACAGACCACGTACGTAAAAAGTTCTCCATCACATCAGAGGTTAATTAAAACCTATTAATCTCATATGTAGATACTTTTGACATTCGCATTCTCTAGTTTAATGTTTGATATATTTGTCAGAACTTTTGTTTCACCATTTACCGTTATTTTTTTATTATAATGTAAAATGTTGTTCATTAATAGTGTGCCCCTTTCTTGCATGATTCCGAGTTCGGTTCACCTCCCATGGGAACACGCGCATAACTGCTGGATGTAAATTTAGCTTTTTTAACGATGCAGTTTCAAGTATAGTACCGTTTCTACTGAAACTGAATTTTTCAGCAAAAAGCTTAAAACGTAGCAGCTGGAAGATCTCAGATAAAGCTATAACTAATTGGAAGTCTTTTGAATACTAGTGATGACTGAAAATCACATTAATTTTTTGAACTGTCGTATGATTTATAAATATCCGGAAATATCAATATATTTCATGTTCGTTTATCAGTGGAGGTGAACCAGGGGTCCAGGGGAGCTCTTGGATATTGAAAAAATTGAAGTTGTGCAATTTCACTGCTTTTGCGAAGAGATTCATTGAAGAAATAATGATTTGAAAATACTGTATGAAGCTATCCGAAAACAGGGACTTGGAAGATAGAACGAACCTACCTATAGAAGCAATTATGGAATTACTAGGGTGCTGTGTACGGAAATGCTACTTCCAATTGAAGAACGAATTCTTTACACAAGATGAGGGACTACCAATGGGATCGCCACTTTCACCAGTTATAGCCAGCATATATATGGAGTGGTTTGAATCTCTGGCAATTGAAGAAGCCTACAAGAAACCGCAAGTCTGGTTGAGATACGTTGACGACACCTTCATAATAGAGAACCATGGAAATACCGAACTGGACGCCTTCCTGAAGCACATCAAAAGTGTAAGACCTTCCATCACTTTCACAATAAAGAAGGAAATCCACAACGAATTGCCTTTCTTAGACGTATTGATGAAGAGGACCAACACTAAGTGGGAAACATCTGTGTACCGAAAACCCACTCATACGGGACAGTATCTGAACAACGAATCCAACCACCATCAGTCGACTGAAAGAGGAATCAACAAGACTCTGGTAGATCGTGCTTTCGGGCTCTGCAATACGAAGGAAGGTCTGGAGAAAGAACTAGGCATCATCAGAAATGATCTTCAACGGAATGGGTACTCCAAAGTGATGGTGGAACAGAATTTAGCTGAAAGACAGCAAGACTCTCGCAAGGAAGAGAAGCCGTCACAACCAGTGCTTACACCTTACTATATCAGAGGATTATCGAAAAGGATAAGAAGAATTGGGTTCAAGTACAACATCAGAATCTGCTTCAGATCAGGAAATACTATCCGTAGCAGCCTTACGGAAACCATGCTACCAAACGCGGACTGCGATTCCAAGAATTGCATTTACCGGATACCCCGTGAGTGCGGAAAATCCTATATCGGTGAAACCAAGAGACCATTGAGAGTCCGTATTGCCGAACACAAAAAACACACACAACGAGGGAAAACCAGTAAATCAGGAATAGCAGAACATGTTTGGACTCATCAACATAACATCGAGTGGTCCCAAGCTGAGATTAACACAAGGAAGAACACCGATTCAGAAGGAAATTCAAAGAAGCCGCATATATCTGTCCAACAACGTATTCAGCCAAGCTTGTGTAGAGATACGCAACGTATCTCCCGCTAAACCACTGGAGCGGAGAGAGGAGATGAGTGATAAGTGAAAGGGGGGATAAGTGAAAGTACTCGAAAGACCCATAAATAGTCATCTCAACTGTCCTCCTGACAATGGACAGTTGAAAGGGTAAGGGAGCTAGGCTCCACACCTGATTGAGATCAAGACGATCGTGTCAATTAGTCCAGTCATAGCCCGAAGACGATTGTGGATACTAACAATCGAAACGTCGTGAAGTAACGTGGATTGAAATCGCTTAATTTTCAATTGCTTTAATTTCTTTTTTGTTTTAATTGTTCAAATTTTTACTTGTATTGTATTTCACTGTGTATCCAATTCAGGTTTTTTTGCTTAATATATTTACTATTTTCAGCTATTCTTTTAATTTTCAATTGTATTTGTTATTTCAGGGCTTTCAAATCATTTTGCACTGTCAGAAAATGAGTTTCATGTGTTTATCGTTCGGTTTAAGATTGTGTTCTCCATTATTGTCGAAATTGGAGATATTTGCCAGTGAAAGGAAAATAAAAACTGGTGGGTGAAGTAGCAACACA
Organism: Leptinotarsa lineolata; assembly: GCA_015342045.1. Classification (NCBI taxonomy): domain Eukaryota; kingdom Metazoa; phylum Arthropoda; class Insecta; order Coleoptera; family Chrysomelidae; genus Leptinotarsa; species Leptinotarsa lineolata. Next base: position 9,546 of record WOGR01006438.1, on the reverse strand, counting down.
AAAACTCAAGAGAGATGGAAAAAAAGTTAGAACTGAATCTATTCGCTACTCTATCGGTCCTCGCAAACGTATTTTCCACACTCGGACGTCCATCACCCATCCGAATTCATCCGTAAACCACCTTACACTCCGTCATGCAACACTGAAAACATAACGAATCTGTCACAATTACACTTGATTATCTGCCAAACAATCCACTCTCCCTCTTCGAACGTAAACAATGCCTATTAATTTCTAATGCCATATTGATGATATCCTCAGACCCTTTTGGCAGCCGATTCGAGCGTGTCTCTCACAAAACATTGAATACACCGACGGAACATTGAATACACTGACGGCTCTTTTATGTTCCGTGCAGATCAATCAAGTAGTCCACGATGATTCAACGTGAACGTCGATGACGAATCGTCGGGTCGACTGTGCTCCAGGGAAGCGCTATTGTGATGGCTCTTGCGGAATAATTCGCTAATCTACCGCAGGGGGCGCTGCTGTCATAACTGAAACACCGACACTTGCTCGAATTCTCATGCATTTTTTCGATAATTCCGCGTCATTATTCATTCAAGGAATTTTCGAGTGTTTGAAGTTATCTGAAAAGTTCAGTGAAGGAGGTTGATGGAATTGTGCAATGATAGATGAAATAATCTGCGTTTGAAGTCGAATGAGGCTACGCGAAAACTTTGCTTACGAAATAATTTTTGATGAATTTCGTTCAATAAAATGATCTCATTATTACAATAATACAGTTTATTGTATGATTTTCACTAAAAAGGGTTTAACAAAAACCGCGACACGCGACACGACACTAAGTTACTTCTGAATTAAAAACTATTTTAAACCTTAACATATTCCTACTTTCTACCTAAACCCACCTGAAATAATATACCTGAAAAAATCTACTTGGAAATGAACATATTCAACAACGGTGAATTATTCAATTCCGTTTGATCGTTCATGAGATATTCCAAATTCTTGAATTTGTTTATTTCCATACTACCAAACAGGTTGAGTTTTAAACCTTTTTTCTGGAAATGGAGGGGCTTGAATTCATGATTGAAATCATGCCATTCTGTGATCAAATGAGTGGCATATGTAGAGTTCATTTTTCCATTCTGGAAACTATTTCTGTGTTCCATTATGCGTGTTTTGAACGTTTTTCCAGTTTGACCTATATAAAGCATCGGACATGACCCACATGATAAGTTATACACTCCCGATTTTTCTGAAACTGAACTTCTATCTTTATTGTTCTTAATGTGCATGCAAATTAAACAAGTATACATGATTGCAGTTTTTTCAGATATGAAAGAAACATCATTTTGTTGAAACTAAGTATTCACTTGACTAGAAAACTATCTAGAAGAACAAATTACAAGGCCAGGAAATGAGTGTGTTCTTCCAATTCAAATGTGAATTAAGGAATACCTCAGGGATTTATTTTGGGGCCATTGTTGTTTCAAGTTCAATTAAATTATATACTCGGTCATTATTTATATTATTCCGCTGATGATACTCTTGCCACGACATATAATAATAATGAAGATTGTTGTTGAAAGAAGGAATGCTTCACTTGTATCATCTTCATCACAAGAACAAGGTATCTCATACTTGCAATTTTCGGTTCTTTCTTCTGCGTTTTTTTTGGTTTTTTAAGTGCGGATGTAAATATCAGTGTATTTGTTGCGTTATCCTTATTTTATTCCATTCAATTTATTTATGGGTTCAAGACCTATTTCACTGAAAACAATTTAAAAATTCAAAATAGTTACAGACAATACCCAACACAAAAGTACAGAAATAAACAAAAAATTATACATATAAAACCACCTTGAATCAAGCTGCCTTTGAAACTGAGACTGATGCAGAAGTAAAGAAATCGAGGTCCTTTTTATTTGCCGCTCTTATAGTTCTTGGTAGAAAGGAATGAAGGTAATGATTTGTTCTACAGTGTGGTTGAGAAAATGTTGTATTTCTAGTTAATTTAGAAGAGGCCAAAAGTCCGATCATGCATAGCAATGAAGGACAATGCACAATTAAAATGATAATTTTCAAAAATGTCTTCAGTATCCTTTTTGTTACGGAGTGTTTCAAGTTCTATGGGAGAATGTAGTTGAGGATAGTTAGTTCTCAGGAGTAATTCTGAATTTGAACGTAACCAACAGATAATACCTATTCAAGATGAGATCTTAAGAGAGAGCAGTACAGACATTTGATATCAGTGAAATCTGAGGTGCATCTTCTTAGGAAGCCTATCATTTTGACAGTGGCTAAAATGGGGCTGAAATGAAAGAAAGCTGTCTAGGAGTGACCCCAAGTATTTTATTCATGTAACATTACTGAGTCGAACTTGATTTAGAGTATAAGAGAACATTAAGGCTATACGTTTACGGATACGTATAGAAGATCTGACATCATATCTACTTCCAATTCATCTTATCTACTCAGATGATTCTGGAATATTATATAACGTTAGTTATGAAAGGTTAAGTTGGTAATTATTGAGTTGGTGGTTGTTGAATTGTGATGCTGCTTCAAAAAGATTTCAGATTGCAGCGCTGAAAAATTTGTTACTGTTTCTTGAATTACTGTCACTATGCCTTTGAAATGAACCTTCACGACCACATAAATGTCGACGGTACAGTAACTGAGATGTCCAAATTTACCGGGAAGTTCCTGAAAACAATTCTCGTCGGTACTTAATTTTCAAAAGTTGTTGTTTTTTCAATCCTGTATTTTTTACAGCGATCCGTGTATTTTTAGGAACTTATTTTATTGCTACCAGTCCCGACTATTATGTTAAAGCCAAGAGATGTTTATTCAAGCTCAGCAAATTATTGATGGCAATAATTCTTTGTCAACTCCTCCCACATTAATTGGTGCTAACTACCCTGTCACCAGACATGATTGTTAAAGCTAACATATGCTTCTAGAAGAAGCATCGACTACCTTGTGTTGGGTGACACTTTTAGAGTCTCCTACGACTTGATTTATAGTGGGCCGCAAATAGATGCTTCGCTACCACGATGTTTGACATGTTTTCGATATAGAGGGATCATTTTACAGAAATTTCGAGGTGTTAGACAGCATGACTCTAAGAAACTGGGACGAAGATTGAAAAAATTCAACGTTCTTCAAAATTAACATATTTCATTGATTAAAAATCGAAATTGGGGCATGATTGATTGAAGTGACATTCAGTGTTGTCCATTAACTGTGGAAAAAAATAGTTTTCGTAACCATAGCAAATGCACTTCAGGTGAAACAGCATACAGGGCAGGTCAAAAAATATTGCATTCGTTCTAGAATAAAGTAGCTTCAAGTCAAAGATTGTAGCAAAATATTCTTTAGAAAAGTTGTTCAAAGTTCTATTCAAATTTTTATAATTTGGGAATATTTTTTCAATTATTCTGAATCATTAATTATCCGAAATAGATACCATCAAATGATTTTGGCACAATGTTTCCCAAATTGAAGCGCATTGGTTAAAATTCTCTTGGGTTTATATTCGTTAGATAATCGTCAACTTCATCTTTGTTGCAATATTTATTTACAATACTTTACAGGACAAAGCCCAGGGATTAACAGAATATAATGAATACATCACAAACTTTTCATATGAATATCAAGCATATACACATTTTATAATTCATAATAGGTGACAATTATTTCACAAACTGAGATTTTATATCTAACAACTTGCAACTAAATACATCTAAATCATCGCCAACAGAATTTGCCACTTTACACATGGTATGGAGCGGAATATTCTCCAGAACATTTGGCGAGATGTTTTTATATAAAAAGTACTCGGGTGGGGAACAGATTCTAAGAATGCAAATATTGAACTTTTCCAATAATTTTGGGCAGTTAACTATGCTAACAGTTAACTATAACCCGTCGACAACCCGTCCTAACTTAAATGAGAGGTTCTCTCAATCACCTATGTTCTCCACGAGGCAGTTTAGTTTGAGATCATTGGCATACAAAAAGAAATATACATCTATAACATCTGCAATATCATTAATGAAGATATTAAAGAGCAGCGGTCCGAGAGTTGAACCTTGTGCAACACCAGAAGAAGTACTATATTATGCAGACTTGAAACGATTGAGCTGAACGTATTGTTTCCGATCCCATAGATAGTATTCAACTGCATTAAAAAGACCACCGAATTGAAATTCTGGGAAATATCGAAAACATGCACTTCAATATTTTGATATTATATAAATATTATCGATGAAAAATTACTACAAAAAGTACATATGCATTGGGATATTTGTAGCATTTACGTAATTCATTGTAGATATCAAGGTTATTGGTAACAATTTTATGAATGTACTGGTGTCAAAAAGTCTTTTATGGAGCTCAATTTTGGGAGAAATGAATACCATATACATTTCGAACTGTATATAAATGATTTAGGTCCAAGGCAAACTAGAATAAATGCATGATTTCCATCGACATATCATGCTCACAAAAATATTCAAGGATCACTCTGTTTATTACGTATGACTGTTCATTCATTTCAATTTCTTCAAAAATTGATGTGTTTATGTCGTTACAAACGAAACATCTAATCATTTTCAGTTATTTGTTCTTTTAATCTTATCGTCTGTAGCAAAATAGGTACATTTAATAATAGCTGTAAATTTCATATGACAGTATGTTTACTCATTTTTGTTCTCCATTTTTAATTTTAGAAATTTCGATTTCGAAACATTTCGACTCGTAGCAACCCTGAAGATATGTAAAAATATCACATTATTCCACATTAAAATATCGGGATATTGTACTACTGGAATATAATGCTGTATTTACAATGCTATAATCATTTCAAATTTTCGTTCGGGAATATGAATATGATTCGGACTACAAAATGATCGAGAATAATAATGAAATAATAACTGAAACCTAAAGCAACCAGGAAACTCACAAACTCAAAAAACTTTCCGCAACGGTACCAACAAGGGAACATTCAAAATGAAAGCATTGAGGAATGAAAATTGAGCAATACCTCATAAAGACAGACAAAATTGGTAGTTTTTCAACAAAACCTTGAACAAAAAAATTTATCGAAGTGGGATAATTAAAGGAGAAGATAAGCGATAAGAGAAAAGATGGAAAGAACAAGAATTGGTGGAGCAAATAAGACATATCTAAATGGTGCACTATATAAGAACAATAACCCTCCTGAATCCAACTCACCAACTAACGATAAATATCTGAATTTTTAATTTCACCAGCATTCCTCAGTTCAAAAACAGCAAATATAAAAGCTCTGGTGATGAACTCTACAAATATATCGCATCCAGTATTTTGTTATAAATATCAAACCTGTCCAAAGGACAAATTGGTCCACCGCCCATTCACCGTTTTTGCAATCATCTTCGAAATTGAAACCCGATACTTTCCGCTTGACTTGTTTTTAGTCACCGCGATATTGATTTGTTAGTTTTTCAATGAATCTAACAGAAAACACCTATTTCTAGAATATCACATAACCACATCAGGAAGACATTCGTCTTAGATGACTTGTAGTTTATTGTAAACATTTGTAGCCTTTGATCCTAGCGATGTTATTTGACCATCCTCAATTTTTGAACGTGACGGTACGATTTATCGCTAGTGCAAAATTATTTCTGACACAACTTTCCGTACTGAAGTACTATTTATATTCAATATATTGAATATCTTCTGCAATTTTCCACTAACATTTTTATTATTATTATATTTTCCATATTAATCTTGATCGGAGTGTTAACATATATAGTATGTGCAATAAAATCCTCTCTAAGAATATGGATCTTTGTGTTCTTGGATGGTCTCATAAAATTATTGGAAAAAATCCACGGGAGCAGAGCATATTTGCATTTTTTTCTGCCATAGTGTCGCACAGGTATTTTTACAACTATCAATTTCAATTTAGAAACCTTTGAAGTGATTCCTTATGTGCAACAAAACCAATTCAATTGCAATATTTCTTCGTCAGACATGTGGCATCGGTTTGTGAGGTCGCTTAATTTCATTTAGTCGCGCTATAGTTTTGATTCTGCGATAACTCCTAAGATAATGATTCAATTAGTAAGCTATCCTTGAAAGATCGACACATGCTATATCACGGTCTTTTATGTAGACGATAGCCTGAGGATACAATGTTGAATTATTGCCTCGTTGATAGAGCTTTGAGTTTTTTATCAAAGTTTTTGAGGGGTAACTGTTTGAAATCTACAAATAAGGTGTTATACAATTCAGCTTCCATATATGAGAAACTAAGTGCATAAATAGTCGAATTCTGATTTGATACGAACAGGATCAGGTGTCGATTACTACTTGTATTATTGAGAGATAGTAAGTTTATCACGCATATAGAGTGGAGTTCCGGTTTGCAAAATTTTATGTGTGAAGGTAGGAAGTTGCAGTTTTCCAAGAGTATTAATTTTCAGCCAACCAGAATCCTCAAAAGATGAGATTATGTGACCGTATTTACAGATTCCATATGAAAATCGAATACAACTATTTTGTATCTTCTAAGGACGCCAAGCATTAGTTTGTTGTAAACGCAATCACACTAGGCCAGTCTTGAGAGTATCAGAGACTTGCAAAGGCTGATTTTCAAGTTTTTAGATAGACCATAATAGTCTGTTGGGATATAACTGCCCCAAAATATTGAAAGAAGTCTTACATACGTGGTTGAAATGTTTTGTGAATCTAAGTTCGGTGTCAAGCCATTAATCTAAATTTTTACTTGCCTCTACAAAGGGCAATATAAAATAGTGATTGAAGATTTCTATTAATGAGTTTTTCAACCTCTTTAATTTCATGAGAACTGAAAGAGGTATATAGTTGTGAATTTTGCATGTCTGTATGTATTTATGGAAATCACTTATGTAGAGGGCGAAAAGAAGAGGCCCCAACACAGAACCCTGTGGAACTTCAGATCTTCTGACCAGTGAAGTAGATTGTTCATCATCCAGTATGACACTTCGAGTCCGTTTTGATAAATAGCTGTCTGAAAGAGATACTGCGCTCAGAGAAAAAATAAAAAAACTGAAGATAGACAAATCTACTCTGTCAAAAGCCTTGCTGTGATCAAGCAAAATGGGACAAGTGAGTTTTTTCTCATCGCATGACTTGGAAATATCATCAGTGATAAGGGTAAGTGCTGTTGTACTAAATTGTGCACGAAACCCTAATTGCACGTCAGAAATAAGATTTTTCTCCACAGAGTAGTTGGAAATTTGTTCTTTTATGATCATTTTTTGGGCTTTCGACAGAATAGGAAGTAGGCTGATGGGACGTATATCGGCAATTCAGTTAGATCGCTACATTTTGCTAGAGGGATAACTCTGGCATGTATTGAAAATAAATAAATGTAATATATTCCAGCAACTGAGGTATCACCAGGTGTAACATGTGGATAGAAATTTTGTTACAACCAACATTACTTTTCATTTTACTTATATGTATATCTCATGACTGTTTCACTATCAATAGTTCTGAAAGAGGAACCATTTTCAGAAATCAGTGATGCATATCTCTCACAAAGGTCAATTTGATGGTCTGTTTTAATTTAGAATGTGTGCATTTGTGAAGTTATCATTTCGAAAGTTCAATTTTTAAATTTCTGGAGGTATGGCAGGAGTACCTTTATCACAAAGTGTATTGAGCGATCTAAGCGTACTCCAGGTAGCCCTAGTGTTTGACTTTCTCAAGACATGATTCAAATATGTAGCTTTTTCACGTCGGATGAAGATCCTTCCGGTAAGTATTTAGTTTTTGAGTTTACCGTGTTCACATCGACAGACCGACATACGCGGTGGGTGGACTTTGTTGTATGTTGCAAAATACAATTTTCCAGGTAGATGGCCTGTTCAGCCAGCAACTGCTTGATTGAATATCTGTCACTTCACCGTTTTTCACGACATCTTGGTCCAAAAGTGATTGATTATGAATAAATGGTTTATCAGACTGCTGATTATTGTCAATAATACTATTATACTCCTCCCTAAATTTGGGAAATAAATTTTAAGAAGTTATTGCTGATCGACTTTATGGAAAAAATCGAACAAAAAATTTGCTTTGATCTGAAAACTAAATAAACTTCCAACATAGCTTTGAAAATTATCCTGGTAGGAATGGTAATGGTTCAATTTAACACCATAATGATTTGGTGAAAATGCATGTTATGTCTTTTCTTCTGTATAAGAGTATATACATTTCAATTCCAATTCTTCTACCAACAATTTGGTTGTCTTACTTTCGTGGATTTTTCCGCATGAACTCCACAATCTTTCGCTATATTTACAAAAAATAAGACCAGGTAGTAATGGTCAGAGTTGAATGTTCAATGTGTCACCAGAAAGATGTGGTGAGGTATTTCTTCTACATAGAATGTTGGAATTCATATGTTATTAACATGAAAATGAAAACTGTTCTACTGATACTTCGGTTGTCTTTGTAGTTAGATAAGAGATTTTTCAATTTTTTGTTTCTATCAGCTTTTCGCGACGCCTTTTAATTATGTAAACATATTCAAATATTGACTATAAGTTAATAGCAAACAAGTGCACAGTTTGCAGACACATAAGTATTTTTTCTGTGCAATCGATGTACGAATTACAACTAGAATTCAAACAGATATCATTCACAGTTGAGGCTGGAAGGCTAGATTTCATTATACCGGGTGATTCTCTAAGGTGGCTTACCCATTTAACTTTTTTATTATAAGAGATAGAAAAACGAAATTTGAGGGATGTGTATTATAGTTTAATATACATTTTTTGACATATTTACTTGCTCTGCCGTACTTCCGGTTTGACCGGAAATGACTCCAACTTTCAATTTTTAAATAGGACATTCTATATATTTTTATTTATTTCGATCGAGAATGACATTCTAAATCCAACAATACTTCACTTGTACATTCTTGATCAAGTAACATGAGAAAACTACGACTGTGAGGCTAATGACTTCAGAGTCGTTTAAAGAATTATTTCACAGTCGCAAATATGGATTTTTCCACATAACTTGATTTTTTCACATGGAAAGGGGGTGGCTCGTCGGCTTTTTGTGAAAGATCATTTTCTTACGAATAATTTAATGCCACGTACTTTCACATTAATTCCTATATTTTTCTGAATAATGGCAAGAAACGATTATACCTAATAACAAATAATACGTATTCGGTATACTTATGCACCAAGTCCTGTTATTCTGGTTATTCTTGACAAATATTTGTTGTGTAGTTTATCATTAGATATCGCAAAACATACTAGAAACGATAAAATTGACTTGTTGCTAATTTACGGAGAAACAAAAAAGAATGCAACTGAAACAGCTCGAATTTATGCTCAGAGGTTCCCAAAATTGGGAAGAAAAATGCGAAATGAACCAGAAGATAATGCCAATAACTTCATCGTCAGTTAAGAAAAAGTAGTAAACGTGTTGGTCTATGTTGAAGTGAATTGTACGGCGTCAATTCGCCAAATTGTTTCTGAGTGTGATATAAGTTATTCGTCCGTTTGGAGAATTCTTCACAAATATAAT
>WOGR01006437.1:799-13081 GCA_015342045.1 Leptinotarsa lineolata | reverse complement strand
TATTTTGCTGATCGGGTCTCCCAGACATGGTTCTCGACTAGGTTAATCATTTCCGTCTGTTAATGCAGATGAAGTTGATTGGCCAACTTCCATGAATATAAAATCAGATCTTGAGAAAACCATTGGCAGGACCATTGTAATTTTGAAACAGAAGATGTAGAAGAGTGTGTAATATTCACTAATATTTGAAGAAAAATATTAACAATACACAAAAAGCTTGCAAAAGCTACAGAAAGCAATCGTTTATCTTCAATGACATTTGTCTCGTCATATTAAACTAAAAACTTTTTTAATTTTTCGTAGAGATATTACGATTTAATTTCTTATAGTTTATTTGTTACGGAGAATATATTTGTGTTATCTAGTTTTCATATTTTATCATTTGTTTTTTTGTGCGATATTGCTACCAGAACCAAGAGTAAATTATTTTTATACTTATTAGTATTTCTGTTTCCCCACCCAATGCTTCCTCCTTACTTAATAAATAACCGGCTGAAATATTCCAAATCTGATATGTACGGAATATTACAATCAATCAATTAAAATCAGAAACAAAAAGAAGCTTTATTTTCAATGTCATGAGGATTGTGAGATTTTTCCATAACCTAGTCGAGCTTCGTGTCTGGGAGACCCGACCTGCAAGAATCAAATTATATTTTCAATTTTTTGAGATTTGTGAACTTTTTGGAGAGGGGTTGAAAAATTTTTCTGTCGAAAATGATTGACCTAGTCGAGATTCATGTCTGGGAGTGAGCAGTGTTTACTGAGAACAATTTGCTGACCTGCAGACCTGCAACATAGTTATACCCATGATTATAGAATTGGTACACATTGAACACATCCTTATGTATTTATTATCGCATATATTATATTCAGCACCATATATTGGAAGTTTTGAAGATATATGGCTGGTTCATATACCACACTTTACTTTATAGGTTGGTGTATGAACGCTTCCATTTATTTACCTTGTGACATTTTTCTCAAAGTAAAAGCCTGGTGTATGAACCAGACATAAATTGTGACGCCCAATACTGAAAATCCAACAAAAAGCGACGCCAATTCGAGCTCCTCAGATCAATCAATGACCAAACAATGCGTCATTTTGTTGCCGGAACTGAACCCAACCAATTTTGTCTATAGTTAAATGTTTTTCTCAGCCTGGGTAAATAATAAAGGGACATTACGTAACTGCCAGTTGCCTATCCTGAAGCGCGCACCGCTAAAGTACGAGACAGTCCGAACGCGGTTCGGGATTATGTCTGGCCGAACACAATGTATTCCCGATCGCGAAACTCAGTATGTGACGACAGCTCGTTGAGTCGGGTCCGTTGCTGCAGCGCCCCATACACAAATTTTGATAACCGAAATATGAAATTAGCGAGTAACCCTTATCATAAACCTCGCGATCTCGCTAAATGATCCCTTCAGCTCATTTTTAATGTCACAACCTAGCCCTACCTTAGTGTTATAATTGGATCTAACCGGGCAAGAGAGACTTTGGCTTGGAAACCGCACTGTTCGGTGAGATATCTCAGACACAGCGCGCTTTTCAAATGTTTATTAGTGTACTGGAAGATTGTTGTGATGCGTTCAATGACCACCTCTGCTGGGATATGGATACAGCACGAATAAAGTATGTTCAGCGTGCTTTAGCTTATCACTCTTTCTCCTACTTTTCAACCTGACCTTGGCGGTGTTCTAACCTCAAATTCTGCACGTTTTCGCATTCACAGCCCGGCTACCTGATGAAATTTCGATTGTGTGACCCCGGAAATGATTTTGGATACATTCCAACCGGTTACAGAGATTGATGTGGATTTTTTTCCCATAATGAATAATGTGGGATGCGAGTATTCTCACTATGATCTTTTTTTAAATGGCCTATAGATTGTATATGTGACGTCAGGTGTTTATTTTTGAAACGATTTCGTTTTCGGTGGCAGACATTCTTTTCAATAATTGTACGGAATTCTTTCAAGACGATTACTGAGCGATGACTATCGACGAATATTTTGAACGTGAATTTCGACAATTCTATTTTATTTCGAGTCGACAACCACTCAAAGCATTCCTTGAATTTCTGTTCAATGCTCCCGTTCAATGTTTCTCGAACGAAAAATATTGACTTGGTTATCTTCAGTGTCAAATAATATGATCAGATATCAAACAAATGTCAATGGAGCATGTGGTATTATGTAGCATGCTCATAAAGGTAAGAAAAATATGAGTACTCCTCTGGGTTTGTGTCCCAACCGATAAGGTAGGTTATCATTACCATTCCAGTCCTGAAAACCTAATAATTGAATGATGGAATTTTCACACATATCCTCCACATTCAACAGTGTCAATCTCAAAACTGTTTTGACATGGCCAGTATCAATCTCAAAACTGTTTTGAGATTGATACTGGCCATGAGTTTCATTTTTATATTTTTGAAGCTATGTTACTAGTACTATTTCGATTGGACAATAGGTATTAGAAATTTATCTCTTGACATCGCCATATGTGACAGAAATTATATAGAGAATTTTAGTGATCAACGTTACTTTCCCAAACCAACCCATGACAAATGAGACTAAAATATCCAGAGTGAAAAGATGGATAATTTTCAAAACGCAGAAAATATTCTATTTGAGATACATTTCTCACATATCATATAACCAACAACAAATAGTGGAATACATGTCATTTCGTCTTTCCTCAGTTGGCATCTTCAATCAAACACCAACCAGACAAAAAATTTTCTCCTTATAAGAAAAATAAAGCAAAAAACCTTGATTAGTTATACAATAATTAGTTGTTTCTATTTGCAGATAATTATTTTCCTAAATACTGACTCAAATTCTAAAATTCAATGTTTTTGTTCAGTACAAAATGAATGTTGATATTAAGGTTAGTAAAGATTTTGATTTCAGAATATCACCTATCAATGGACGTTTCAATTCAAACACGATTATCTAGTTATGGTTTTCTTAGAGATTCTGAATGTAAATTTTATTAAATGTTCACCTGAAGTCCCACTAGAGAACCATTTCATTTTATGATAATTATAGAGGTAACCTGACATGCATTTTGAATTGGAAATTTATTTCCAGTCTCACTTATCGGGAAACTATGGTTGAAGTAAGATTACCGCATCATCAAGTTCATTCACGACCAGAAATTTCATCGTGGTAGATACCTAGTTGGTGTTTGAGGCACTCAGTAATGGCTTATAATATAAAAATATTGCATGCTGAATAGTAAATATAAACAAATGCCAATGTTCTGCATGGTTTATCATGATTGCTCATACTTAAAGCTTTACTGATCTTTTGTATTTCAAAAACTACTTAACTTATCTTTAAATTTCAACACTAAATAATGACAGAAATTTCTGATTTTAAGAAGTTTAATAAATGGATGGAACTCTTTATTATATTATTATCACCATCATTTTTATAAAATACTGAAATGAGTATGTCTGTGACCTCTGTATAGATTATAATCTCCCAAAATTATTCACCTGTTGCTGTTGTTTGATATGTATACATGAATTAATGACAATTAACCGAACTTGTTTTTTAAAATAAGGGAGGGGATATCTGTCAAAAATAACAAAACGTTGACTTTATCCTAGTTGCATAAAATTTGGCATATGGATATAAAATTGCCATAGACACATCTTTTTCAAGTAACTTTTTGTTAAATTCGATCTAGAAATGCACTTTTTCAATTTTTTTCAACAAAAAGTTGAATTTGACAAACACTTAACTTCAGTGGGTCGCAGTTGGCCGCATCATTTTGAGTTGAATTCAAAGCAGAAACAAGTGTCGAAGTTGAAATTCATTGAAACTTTTCGAAAAAAAAGTTTCCCATATGGTGCGCACTTTAATGGTGACACTGTATATGCCATGCGGCAGCGCATATTCGATTTAGAAAACCAGAAAAGTCTGCTGTTGCCCAAGACGTTTGGAGAACGGCCTGTTCCCCACAGATAGTTTTTCATTTCTAATAAACCGTTTCGTTGAATTTACTGGAAAATTTACGACAATTTGAATTCAAATAATCTAATCTTTGACGCCTGACCAAAAGTTTGGGATTAGAGTAGTTCATCTGTCGATGAAAAAAAAAAGAAACGAGTGTTCTGAGCAAATTAATATAGTAGATTTCTGGTTTATCTGAATGATCTCTGGAGAACACCAGTAATGAAGATATTCAAGAAAGAGTTATCGTTCGCTAATTGTAACAGTTTTTGAGGAAACTGGAAAGCCACGAAGAAATACATTTTTTTTTTTAGGACAAAACACAAGCACCTCAGGCGCTCTAAGAGCGGTACCTGTACGAAAGTAGAGATTCGCGTTGGATTTTAATTGTTGAAGATTGAATTTATTTGGAAAAACGAAAACGTTTTCAGGAAGTTTATTTCACATAAACGCAGTTCTCAAAATGAAAGGGTTCTTAAACAGTGGAGTATCTATGGAAGTGAAAGTATCTATAGAAGAGACACAAATCTCCAACCTTTTTTCGATGTTCCAGACTATCAAGGTGGCAAGTGATGTTGGTGTCTTCAATCAGGCGGATGGCTCTTTTATGGATGGAATCCAGCAGCAACATGGTATGCTTAGGGGCGGAGCTACATACGTGACAACAATACTCCAAAGAAGGTCTGATCTGAGCTTTATGAAGCATCAAAAGTTGCTGAGATGTGTACAGTTTTCTGGTTCGGAACAGTGTTCCAAGCTTTTGAGAAACAGCTGTTGCAATTTCAGTGACATGATTAGATATATTGGTGTCCATTTTAACCTCCAACAAACTTATCGAAGGATAAAGCGGAATTGTCTAGGCCTTAGAAATATCAAGCGCAATAACTCTTGACTCTCCATGTTTCTCGATTGCGTTATTCCAAATATGGGTGACATACGATAGAAGGTCGCCAGGTAATCTTTGTTGTCGAAAGCCATATTGATGATCGCTCAAGATGTTAAAGCCTTCCAAATATTCAAGGATATGGTAGTTTGCGGCTTTCCCTATGATTTTTTATATCACCGATAGCAAAGCGACTGATCTATAGTTATTTGGAAGATTGTTTTTGTCCTTTTTTGAAATAAGCTGAATGCGAGCAATCTTCCAACAAGAATAAAAAACCCCTTCCTTGTTGAAAAGTCTGCAAAATACTGGTGCGAGTTCATTGGCGTACTTTTTGAGTGAGCTGTTTAAAATTCGCCTGACTAGACGTCGAATAGTAATTTCCGGCATTGTGGATTCCAATGTGGGAATAGTAGATGGTGCCTTTCTCAGAAAATCGACTGTTGAGTGCGACGCAGATTGTTCAGCTTGCAAATTTGCTTTTTTTGTTGCCTTTGTTGCAATTGAACCATCCGCTTGTGTTAGTGGTGGAATTATAAATTTTGTAAAGTTTTGAAAGACAGCTTCAGCTACATTAGCTACTAGCAAATCATAACATCTGAGTTGGTTATCTTATTACTCTTCAAATTGAATATTTCGACTCTTCAAATTTCTTCATTACATCGCACCGAAGATTGGTGACATATCAAGAATACTTCTTACTGTTTTTTCAGTATATATCCATTCACAATCTGAAAAATAAAGCTGAATCAATGCAGAATCTATAGAACTGTAATAAAGGGAAAACTGAGAGTTCACCCCGAAAAGTTACTGTGTAATATAAACCACTGAAGAGTCTAGTTAGTCAGTAACTTATCGTATTCATAAATTTTGCTCACAAAAAATTTGATATTTATACTTTCTTCAGTGCTTATTAAATTTCTGGTATTTCTAATTGATCTCTGGAGAGCACCGCTAGGTATTGACGATATTTAAGAGAGAATTGTCATTCGCTACTTATAAGAACCAGTTTTTGAGAAAACTGGAGAGCCACCAAAGAAATTATCAATATTCAATTATTTTCAAATGATTTTTTCGATTTGCAAGCAAAATTTATGAATGCGTCAAGTTACTGACTGATTGGACACTTCAGTTGTTCATATTACTCAGTAACTTTTCGGGGTGAACTTTTCAGTTTATCTTCTATTACATTTCAGTAGATTATCTATTGATTAAGCTTTGTTCATTTTTCAGATTCTGGAAGGTTGTATACCAAAAAAAAAACAGTGAGAGAAAATGTTATTTCACAATTATCATTATTGAAGAAAATTAAATATCATTATTTAGATATTTTTTCTTGCGCTCTTTGGTTATTGGTTGAACTCTTTCAGCAAAATTGTTCGAAAAATGGGGTGGCTGGAATTCAAGGAGCTAGTAGCGATATGTTGAGAAACATTTTGAATTTTCGATATTTTTTGAATTTGTATCAGCTCAGTATTTTCATTTAGGCGATATGTTCTTCTATTCAGAATAATTTTCAATATCAATGCAATTCCACAATTCCTATGATATTTATGGCGAGCCGTGGATGTAGTACGTTGGCTTTGAACCTCCTGAAGGAACAAATAAATTTTGTGAATTTGCGCCTGCACCAGTCTCGGGTGTGTGTGTGCGTACGTTTATACGACGGATCGGATATTTTTAACTCGAAAACTATTCGCCTGTTCGCTGCCAAAATGTTTGAACTATGGCAAATAGCTCAGGTTCGTTTACTACATAAAAATTGATAGAAAACGATGTGTTACTTTTGTTGATCTTTGCGGTGTGGTTGATATCGGTTACGATTCATTATTTTGAAATAAAGATTGTCGATTAAGTGAATTGCAGAGTATTCAGTTCTAAGTTACTCTGAAAAATCTTGGAAGTACCGAACGATTGTCCTTTATGTTGTTATCAGAAAATTGATGGGTTGTTCGACCGGAAAGACACGAATCACCAACGTTCCTGTCAATTATATTCTTAGGAATACTTTTATCATTCAAAGCAGAGCCCAAAACCAATCATTCGTGATCCACCACTAGGCATTGCTCTTTTGACACCCAATTAGTCTCATCAGTGGTACTAAATTCAACTGAGAATGCATTGCTGAATTGAATCATGCTTACCTAGACTTGAGAAATTTCCTGTAAGCTCAATCTACGAATATTGAAAATAAACAAGGCTGTTCAAGGCGATCTGTTCGACACTAACCACCAATCTGCATACGCTGATAAAATTTCAATGTTGCATTCGGTGTGGCACTGTTTGGTTTTTCGTCCTAGACGATTCGATTCTTACGTCATCTATCAACATTTGCACAAAGTTGGGGTAATCTGTGCAATTGCTTCAAAAGATTTTGACAAAACAAGTGCGAATCGCTATGCATCTTCTTCTAAACAAAATTTTTCGTGTGTTTTATGCATGCATGATTTCGGAGGCAAAGCTGAGTGTTTCACAAGTTCATAGATTCTACATTCATAAAACTGACGCTAAGTGTGGAGAAATATTTTTCCTGGGCATTTGGGATTTACCTAAAACCTCAATATTAAAACTTCATTTCTCCGGATTTGACATCTCTGATTGCTTTTTCCAAGGAACCTCTGTATTGGACTCAAATGTGATTGCTTGTATCTTACCATTTGTCATATTTATTTTGGGCTTTCTTCAGGATTCAGACTGCTTCAACTTTTGTTTCTACGATTTGATCTTCGTCTGTTGGTGTTTGTGTTCTTAGCGTACAAAATCTTCCTGTTGCATGGGCATGACTGATCGAAAGTAATTGAGATCCTTGTCAGTGGATGCTACTTTGTAATATTTGCTTCCTTAACATGATCTTTCAACCCAGATGGTTATGATTAAGAGGTACCATTATATTTGTCAAGAAACAACAATTATAATTTACAATCATAATACCAACAATTCAATTGAACAAAGTGTATACAAAAGTAATCCTATTTATAGCTATAATAAATTACAAGAAGATATAAAATGTTCTGAAATAATCCCCATCGCCTTCTGAAATCACCTGTATACATGGGCGTCCGCAGTTTTGTTTCTAGGGGGGCAACCTCACTCTGAATTACAGACAAAAGAACAAAAAAATTTGGAAAAACTACTCGTCTGAAAAATGTTTCCGTTTTAAATTACAAGAGTTTTCCTAAATCAAAACACGGGATGATAATAATAATAATGATAATATTTTTATTTCACTTGTTAAAAAGTATAAAGAAAAAAGATATATTTTCCCATATACAATTACAAGGAAAAAGTCACCAAACATACAAAGTTACCAAATTAACAAAAAGGATTCATGAGAAGGAATAAAATCATTAATAAAAGTCATCTAAAGAGTAGCAATTTTTGTCAATTGAAAAAGTTTTCAATCAAGATTTGAAAATATTGATATTAGTGGCTGTTTTAATATTTTCGTATAATTAGTTAAAAAATTTTGGTGCGAGATAGAGATGGCTTTTCTGGTAGAGGAAACAAATCCATTCAAACTTTGTTTTTATAAGTATATAGTTCAGTTGATTCAATTAATTGAGTTAATTTGTAGAAAAGTAGCTTACTCGTTGGGTAAAAGTTTTCTAGGGTTCAATGGAAGTTTTTCTAAAACTATTTACATAAAAACCCTCTCATTTCACATTATGATTTTCTGTTCATGCTTATTGAAGCAGGGGCATTGAGGCGATCTTTCTACAGATTACCTGTGTTCCGTTCTCCTTTACGGACAGTGTAGAGCAAACATCAAAGTCAACACGACACAATTTTTCATGATCCCTTTCTTGAAACATGATGAATTGGCAAATTCTCTATCCCTACAATATCAGCAGTTCAGTTAGCAGAAGTGGTATAGCAGGCTTACTTCATTAATCTCATTCTGGATCCTTGGTGATCGGTAAGAAGCGGTTTTTTGCACCTAGCTCAAAGTATTTCTGTAAAATGTCATTTTCTGCATGAATCCTGAGCTTGCAAATGTTTCAAGTATCCCATTCATTTTGATGGCAAGTCATGGCTGCCAGATAATATAATGCAAGATTTAATGGAAGCTGTGATTTTTTCATTTTCTTACAATTTTTTGCTTGAATGCTCTTAGTTTGTTCTCTTAGTTGAACTACCGGTGTCGAGGACGTAAAGATTCTGTTAGATTCACTGGCGTCTTCATGCCACTGGTTACCAGCATGCTCCTTGCAGGTTGTGGGAGTATATTTGTACCCTGGAAATTCAATTTAATTTGCCTTCCACGGGACTTTGAGCGGAAACAGTGCTTGAGTGAGCAAGCCACGGGTGATGCAAACTCAACTAATCGTGATTAAATTTTCTAGAATGTTATTTGTGTTTATTCTGTGGTATGTTTTTTCATTTTTCTACTATATTCTATCCGCTTCGTCACTATAGTCTGGTTTTATTTGGTAGAAGCTGCCGCTCCCGTATGGACGCCCTTGCTTGTATAGTGATGTTCAAGTGGATGGTTTGAATGTTACAATACAAAATAAGAATATTCTGTTGTAGTGGTCGAAAACGGTATACTCCAGCAGTGGATGCAGATTAATCTAAACTGTGGACAAAACTGGTTGAAATTTGAAGTGAAATCGAAATGGCAAGAAGTATCAAAATCTGGGAGAGTTCCTAGGTAATGCGTGGTTCATTGGGATTCTCAGTATAACATAAAGCATATCAAATGAAATAGTTCAGGTGGAACAAACGTGATGCACCAAAATGTTGCGAACCAATCAATAGTTTCAGAGACACACAGCTAGAATTTTTTTGTAGAACTAAATATAATATGAAAAGGGGCACGTTGAATCCATCAACGTGGACATTTGAGTTTTTTTGCATCATTTTGTCTCTTATAATAATTTTTTTTCTACATACTGTTTGTCAGTTTTTGTATAGTTGATATTTCTGGATTCAGTTTTTATGGAACTGTTCTAAAAACGCTAGCGATATTCAATCGAGCGGGTGAGAAGATGAGAATCTACAGCAATCATAAGAAACTCAAAACTTCTTTGAATAAATCTAACATGAAATTAGTTCGAGAAATAGGCAATAAATTATCAATATACATAATATTCCGAGTACTGACTCTGCCTGAAGGAGATCATATCTTTTATTTCAACTTTCATGTACCACGTACTACGAACTGCAATCAAAACATTATGCATAGAATACCCTAATGACATATACGAGAAGCTTATCTCATTTCCATCTCGCTGGTATATAATAATATGGTAATGGTCTCTCTGAGGGCACTATAAATCAGAAACGTTGATATCTTCATTGCGTGCGCTCCTATTGAGGCCGGATGTGGGATTTTACAGAAGCTAACATCTCAAGAGTATCGCTTATAAATCATTCCAGTTTCATGAATATAATTGGTTGAATTATGTAAAAACTCTCTTTTCTTGTTTGTAGGAAGTTTTTAGTTGTCGGCCACATGAGGCGTATTCGGAAAAATTTTAAACAATTTTTTGATTTGATCGTCTTATCTTCGACTGATTCAGTTATATCAGTTGTTTTCTCCGAGAATAGTGCGTTGAAACTTCCATTAGTGGAAAAAAATCACTTACTGATTTTGAATTTGAGTTCATCAATAGTAATATACAAACTGAGTAGAAAAAAGTGTTTTTGTATAATTCAGTGTTCATATAAAAGTATTCGTTTCGAAAGAATTTTTTTTTTCGTTTAATTCAATGTTTATATGAAAGTAGCTGTTTCAGAAGGGCTTTTTCTTCCATTTTGTGCCTGAAAGTTACTTCTTTGAATGATCTACACATCTAGACATCTTTTTTCACAGTTACTTCATTTTTTTGAAATGATTGATTCCTTTCTTTCTTTGGAAGTTTCCCACATTTTTTTGTATCAAGATGGAGTAGTAGAAAGCCAAAAACTTTCTTTCCCAAAATATCAAACTAAAATATAAATGACTATAAATAGTACTAAGTATAAAGATTTTTTCTGCCAAGAACCTCATAATCAACTGGTATTTTTTTACAGCCAGCTCGACATTCAAAGTTGGAGAAAGCTGACATTTTGGAGATGACCGTCAAGCACCTACAAAATCTTCAAAGGCAACAAATCGCAATGTCAGCTGCTGCTGATCCTTCTGTTCTCAATAAATTTCGTGCTGGGTTCAGCGAATGTGCCACGGAAGTTGGACGATTTCCTGGGCTGGACCCCATGGTGAGACGCAGGCTTCTACAGCATCTTGCCAACTGCCTTTCTCAAGGTTCAAAGGCGCAAGAAGTACCTCAAGTCCAAGTTCACATTCTTCCGAATAACCAAAAGTCCGTCGAGCAGCAAGTTCCCCAGAGCAGCGGTATTATTTTGAGTAACGGAAATGGAACAGGCTTGCAGCTTGTTCCAACAAGATTGCCGAACGGTGATATTGCTCTGATACTACCTAACTCAACACATTCTCAACAACATGTTGCAAATTCGCCGATCCCCCTGCTCGTGCCTATAGTACCGGAAAGGACTCCTTCCGCAGCATCGGCTACAAGTGCTTCTACAAACTATTCCCCCAGCCATAGTCCTGAACCAATGGACACTATGTTTTGCCAACCAAAACCATTGTCATTGGTCGTAAGAAAATGTGTTGAACCTATTGAAGAAAAACCTTGGCGACCATGGTGAAAAAGTTAATGGAAACTACCAAAATGTGATTGTTCGTGAAAATTGTGATATCTACTTAGTGGAAATCCTCGAGTAAATGAGATAAACGAATCAGTATTAATTCATACCTATTTCTGAATGTCCCAGTTAGGTTGTAAACATGAAGGAATGTTAAATTTTCTCGAAGTCAAGGGTTCTGGTAACTGATCTGTAATTTCAGAATGTTCTGCAATAATCTGAAGTGAAACTGTAAAAAGTGTGAAACGCCATTATGCACCAGTGATCAGGAAGTAGAACTCAAAAAATGTTTTCTTGTTTGATAGATCTATTGTGATTTAAAACTATTAAGTAGACGTTTGAAAAATGTAATATATAGATGAAATTATTTAGAAATAATGTGCCTTATGAACAACAAGATCATAGATGTCTTCCAATTGAGTTGGTATTTCATATATTTAATATGTTCGTAAATACGGAAAATATATTTGTAAATTATATCATTACCTAAACAAAGTGTTTTATTAGTAACAGTTAGTTTGAAGTTGGAAAATTCATCATTTTGACAATTGCTCCACGTGTGTTCTGCTGCATTTGTGAGGTTCTACACCAGTGATTCCCAAAGTGGTCCAGGTGGACCCCCAGCGGTCCACGGGAGACTTGCTGGGGGTCTACGTAGGCGTCAATAAAAAATGGGGGTCCATAAGATGTTAATGGGGGTCCACGAAAAATTATCTGCTTTTGATAGGAAAGAGCAAAAACATGAGCATAGTTTCTATAAGGACCTACCTACATTATTTT
>WOGR01006436.1:0-13081 GCA_015342045.1 Leptinotarsa lineolata | reverse complement strand
AGCATAGTTGACTGCCCAACATTATTGGAAAGGTTTAATATTTGCATTCCCAGATTCTGTTCTAGACAACCGAGTACTTTTTATATAAAAACATCTCGCACAAATGTTCTGGAGAATTCTCAGCTCCATACCATGTGTAAAGTGACAAATTCTGTTAGCGATTATCTAGATGTATTCAGTTGCAAGTTGTCGGATAGAAAATGTCACTTTCTGAAATAATTGTTTTGTCGCCTATCATGAAATATAAAATGTGTATATGTTTGATATTCGTATGAAAATTTTGTGATGTATTTATTATGTTATGTTAATTCCTGCTCTGTAATTGGGCTCTGTCCTGTAAATAAATAAATAAATAAATAATTTATATGTAATACTTTGTGCATGAAACCAGTCACACAAAAAATAAAATTCAACTTATTTAATAGATTCTAGCAATCCGTCTCGACTGCACAGTGGTGCAATTTACAGTTATAATTTTATATTTAGTCCACGGCTTTTTATAATTTCTGACAGAAAAGTTTGATCCAGAAAAATTTAAAAGGAGTCTCTATGTACATAATTAACCTTAATTATGAATTCATTTAGTTGATTCGAATGCCGATATATTTCGATTCTACCTGTTTCCATTGAAAGAAAGTGGTTTCTATGACTGGACTATAACAGTTAAATGATGTAGTGTAAACATAAATCATTTTATGTATCGTCGGCGCACATGACACATTTTTGACACTGTTTTGAAAATAAAATGCCACCCAATTTCTTGCTGATAATTTAACTTTCTACAGGTGAAAGAATTTCCAAAATCGGTCTAGTGAAGTTTGAGTTTGTCCACTAAAAATATACAAAAAATCAAATATTTTCTCTGTATCAGGATATATTTAGATTTCGATAGAGCAGCTACATCAGTAGCCTTTTTTTCGGATCAGAAACATGGTCTTTAATAAATAGAAAAACAATATATTTTCGAGTCAATGTCAACATCTTCCCAAGTTTCCAGTATTACGATAGTTCCGTAAACTTTCTTATGTTCAGCTTGTGATTAAAATCGATGTATAACATAAGGATTGCCATAATTGAAGTAATCACGTATTCCGAACGATCAAGTGAATTGCTTCGACGTAAACAGTGCAAAATATTCCATTTCGTAAACGCGGAATTGATACTTAGACGATAACATGCATTTTTAATTATTTCGCAATACCGTTCCAGTGACTAGCGAATCGAATGTTGAACTGACGATGTACGATGTAAAGCTGAAGATTCTCTAGGCTCTCTATAGTCTAGAGTTCTAGAGAATCATATTTATTAGATATGGAAGACGATCAAATTTTGAAGCGAAAAAAACGTATAAAAATTGATGTTTATACAGAGCTGACGTCCACATTCTCTTAACTTTTGAATGGGTCTAGTTATCAACGTTAAACAAAATTTAGGTAAAAAGGCATCATTTTCAGAACAATACAGTGTCTCGCCGCTGAGAGAACGCTATCAACTTTCATTGAATTTTCTTGTTCTATGCTATCAACTTTTTTAAGTTGAAAAGATATGATTTGTGATACCTCGTTTTCACAGGTTTATTTTTTTGGAAATCGGACCATCCCTTCCTGAGTCATTGGATATATATTATTTTTGATAATATGAAAACAATATATTATAATTTCAATAAAAAATATATTCGAAACTCACCCCAAGCCATCCCAATAAACGTTCAAAATGTTAAATTCTACCAGATTAGCTAGGAAGTTATATAAAATCAGTGTGGGTTTGGCAAAAATGCAGCCATAATGCCGTTCGATTTATTGAAAGCCTTTGACTGTCGCACAGTAATATTCTTAAAAGCAGTCAGAGGGGTATCATTTCCACTTATTAAATCATATATTTCAAATCATTATCAAGCCGTCAGAGTATCCCAGAACATCATGAAATGTAACATAGTTAAAACACCATACTCGGTAGAAACACTTGGTATACAGACGAGTCGAAACCCGAACGTGGGACGACTGCTGCGTGCGGAGAGAAACTTACATTACAGCTACTCGCTCGCTCAAAAACATTTTTTGACCTTCCATTACGCGCAGCAAAATCTAGGACATTCTTCAGTACGGTCTAGAATTCCGGGTTCGTTTTTTTGTTTTTGACTGAAACTATTTTAATTTTTTGTGTTTTCTTTCATTTACTGTCATCTTTATTTATAACACTCACTGAATCAAAACACAAATAACTTTTAAATATTTTTTTTCCATGAAAATAAATATCAGAAAATGTGTCAATGAGAAACGTAAAGAGTAGAAAAAACGGTAGAACTATTTCAGCTCATGAGATATCATCTCAGAATGATTAAATACATTGTCCATTTAGAGGGCACTTGAACAAAACAGGACTGTACAACGGAAAGTCAAGCTCTTCATGAACTGTATTATTTACTAAAAAGGTAGAAGTTTATTGATAGAAATGAAGCTGATGTTTTACAACTTGCTGACCAAAATATCCCAGAACTTATGAAATTACTGACTCGATCCTGCTTCTGTTTTTTTTTTCAGATGTACTACAGCCTATTCGCCTGCCTTCTCGCTCTAGTAGCACTGAGTTCGGCGGTCGACCAAAAACAATCCCACCGCCGCCGGGAAGTTGAAAACAACCTCCGAACAGTAAACCACGATCCGAACGACTCCGAGCAGCTCCAAATCGAATCCAGCGGCAGCGGAGGCGGTAAAAAATCTGGAAAATCGGCCAAAGACGAAAAACCGAAAACCCTCTCCCAACAAATAGCTGATGGAAAATACGGTCTCATCCAGAAGGAGCTCTTCTCCAATAAACCTCAGAAACGTCCCGGAATCCTCAGTTACGAGGACAACCCCGAAGTACCCAACGACAACATCGACAATCTCGGCGGTCTGGACAAGAACGAAATTTGGCTGGCCGAGAACCATCTCCTAGTGCTGAGGGGCGGTAAGTTTCCGCCCTACGACGACAAAAAAATCAACGCCGAGTCCCCCTGGCCGACGCTCGACGACTACAAGGCGCCTCTGCACCAGGTCAAGATCCCTAAGCACCCAAAAGTGCCGCCGCCCTTTCCCGTCCAGCTCACCGAAGACGGGCCGCTCCAGATCCTGGGTACAAACTTTTCGAGAACGCTTAATGAAACAGAACAATCGAAAGCCTTCGCCGTACCGCCCCTCGAAGGCTATGACCCGTCATCGTTCTACCCTTACGATACCAATTCGTCCGACCCTTCTCCCTGGTCCGCTCCGGTGCAAGTACCTTTCGACCCTTCGGGGAAATACGCACCGGGGGAGCCATTGTTCCCCCCACACCTTTTGAACGGCACCTTGCCGCCTTCTTTAGGCTATTTGCCTCCAGGGGCGGTGATTCTGCCTCCTCCAGGAAACCAGACCGACGAGTTGTACGACTACGACGACCCTTCGATATACTATCCGCCGCCCTACAGCTTTTACTACCCCAAGGATAATTCATCGGCGGTACCGGCAGGACCATTAGTGCCTGGGATCGTTCTGCCGCCGCCTCCAAATTTTTTCGCCGCCCTAGAAGAAACCACCACTACGGAACCTGTTACTAAGGCCAGGAAGCCGTCGAGGACCAGGAAACCCACGACTACCACTCCATTACCGACAACGACGATGACAACCACGACAACAGAAGGTATGTTAATAATATAAATGGTGATGATGATAATAATAATAATAATAAGGCACTTGCTGTCGGCATGTCCATTATATGCGGTCTCAGCCTATATCCATCAACATAACGCGGGGATTTTTAATTCGCTGTGGAGAATGAGAGGCGCCGAATTTATTGAAACTACTAATTTCCCACCCTCGGGGTGAAGCCAATATCGTTTCATAAAGGAAGAAAAACGGGTGGTGAAGTATCAAGATTTACTCAGACTACTCTGTTGAATGGTTTTTCTGATATTAGTACTAGGTAGAACAATGCCTACACTACTCTCTAATCTTAAATCATATCAGTTTGTCTCAAAACGCCAAAAATGCAGAAGGCTGTCATTCTTGGGGCATAATGGCCCCTTGCATAATGATTATGGTCTATGACTGCAGTGTAGAGCCCTACATTTTTGTTCTACCACTCGACTCCTGATGATAATTGAAATGCAAATAATCGTATTCGTGATTCAGTCTTCTTCAATGAACGTAATGAAGATTTAAAAAATCAACATTCTAGGTAATAAATGCCTGAAGGTTGGCTAAGATACCTCTTCCCCTTAGCTTTCATAAGAGTTCACTAATCTTCTGAGGTTTTAAGGTGAATATTTTTAATTTCTGAGTCATTTTGTATACTCACAATTATTCACGACGAATCAATATGTTGGAGACAATACGATAAAATATGTAACTCCTCAAAAAAATGTAGCAGCTTGGAAAACAACAACAATAGCGAAAGAAACATTACCAAAACATATTTGAAACATAATGAGTAATATTTGTCTAATACTTGGATAAATTTAAAAAATTAAAATTCTCGATTACTGAGAAATCCCTAAATAACATTGCATATAATCATACTTTCATATTAAAAACCTCCAATTTCCTTACAGGTACTACCCGGAAATCCATCAGAATATACCCAACGTCGAACTACTACAACAACGAGATAAAACCCACCATGACCACCACTACAGAACCACCTAGACCCGAAACGGTACTACCTCTTCGCCCAGACAACAGATACTTGCCGACACCTAGAAAACCAACAGTCACCAAACTGCGTCCAGTGAATCCCCCGAAACAGTTCTACAACAAGCCGTTCCAGCAGTATGAACCAACAGTTCCTAGCAGAGCTCCTTTCGTAAGCACCACGCAGGTACCTCTCAAGTACTACACTACGTCAAACGACATACGAACAAATTCCGTAACGCAAGAATCCGGAGAGTACACCGGTACTCGTGATGGCAAGTCCGCGAAACATCGCCCTACCCCGACGCAGTACTTCTACTACGAAGAAAGCGAAAAACCAACGACGAGGCGCCCCGCTAGACCTATTTACGTGGACACTACCGAGGAGTACTACCTGCGGCCGAAACCGGTACCGACGGTACGTCAGAGAAGGCCGCAGTACGTCTACGTCACAGCCAGGCCATACAACACGCAAAAGCCGCGATTCAGGTTCATCCAACAGCCGGTGAGGCAGCAGGACACGTTCAACATCCACATCGCCAAGCTGCAGAACCAGATACGGTACTACAGCACGCAGAAGACGACGCTCAGACCATCGCCGAAGCCAGTGTACCAGTTCAGCTTCCAATCGCAGAACTACCAAGCGCCTAGGCAGAACGTTTTCAAACCTGCCCCGCAGGAGGATTTCGGACCTGGCGTGCCTAAATACAGCGTCGAAATCCAGCAGGCCATAGAGATAACACCTAGCCAGCGACCTGCTTACGAAGATCGGCGGCCGATCTTTTACCAGCACGAAGATCGGCGCCCGATCTTTTACCAGCACGAGTATCGGCCTACTACGGAACCTTCCAGTAATGACTACACGACCCCCAGACCGGAGGTGAATTACGAAACGGTAACCCAAAAAGCCAAGTACGTAGGTACCCCTAGGCCGGTTAGTCCATTCCACTTTGAGGTTACACCTAACCCGATCTTCCGGGGGTTCTACACGAAACCGGACGAAGGGTTCGTCGACGATAGAACAAAGACATACTTCACGATGTTCGGCAGAAAATTGCCGTCTACGACGCCTATACCTAGCGAAGAGTACCAGCAGTACCGGCAGAAACCGATATCGCTGGAAGGAGACACTTTGGTGAACTACCTCAACCCCCGACCCACAATAAACCCGGACGCGGAGATCATCTCCATAGACAACGCACCGCCTAGGTACCCTAACGTAGTAAAGTACCCGACTAGACAGCAGGATAATTCGCCGAATACTGAGATTATAAAAGCCATACCGGTCGAGGTGGAATCGAATAAATCAGAAGATGGTTCTTTCATATCGTACCAGCTACCTGGAGATGACGGAGCCCACTTCTACTTTCTCACGCCACAGCTGGCTCAAAGCAGAGATCAAGGGGCTGGTTTCTACTACTCCTCTAGACCTCAGAGATCCAGGATACGCAGGAACGAAAAAACTATCGACAAGGAGAGATGAATTTGACGCCAAGAATGAGAGTTCGACTCTGTGGGACGTTCATTACTAATTATCGACTCGCTAGTGTCTATTTTGATTGGTCTGTGATCATGCGATTCAGTGATAAAGATTGCAGGATTTCTTTTCGGCAATTAACGAACTATATTTAGTGCGCCTTTATTTTTCTGTACCTGCAGTCCTCTGTGACGTGCTGACTGTTGAACGAAGTTGTGAGGAAGTGTTTGAAATTATTTAATATTTTATTGATGTTAGGTTATCTTTGTTTGCATTTTGAACAGAGTTGGATAGAATTGTTAACTGAAATCATTTCAAACGTATTCACAACTGATTTGCATTGACTACACTTAATTTGGAAAATCAGTTGAGACAATTCTCAATGAAAAAATTCAAGTAGAAATGCTTTGTATTACGTTTAATTAATCAGCTCCAAACGGATAAATAGTTTAAAAACCTAGTCTCATTCATTTTAATCTACTTCTTTTCAGCTACATGAAACGTATTTGTCCTTATTTTATCCAATTAAAAAAAGAAATACTAATTGTAAAGCTTCAGTTTTGCGAGGTCTTCAATACTATAGTTCCTTCATTTGTTCAATAAAAGATGACAAATTAGTCGACAAAGAATGTCATTACAAAGTCACAGTTTCTAAAAAATAATTTATACTTCACGGTGACTTTTTAGGATGAAAATGTGTATTCTTGATACAAAAGGCACTCAATATCAACAAATATGAATAAATTGTGAATGATTAGGAAAACTGACAAGTTTCAATCCTTTTTTTAACGAAAAGTATCACTTGTGATTTCAATTTCAAATACGGAAAATTTGTCCAACTCTGTTTATGGAATTTGTCCAAGTTTAGTGCTTTGATATGTATGTGAAAATGTATATATAGCATAAATGATACAAAACTCACTGATCAATTTTTTAACTAAGAAAAACATCTCCTAAGAAAGTCAATTTTCGTAGGAATGAAAATGTCTACATTGGATGTAATTTTCAACACCGACCTTTCTTCTGAAACGAGCCACCAAATAGATGGTCAATGCTGTACTGTGTCCTATCAATTCTCTACCAATTTCAGATATCAAATCATCGACAAATTTTTTCTTTAAACAAAAAAAATTTGAATTTGATAAACTATTCAAGTGATGACTTCAGATAGAAAGAAAGAGAAATATAGAGTAATTCTTCTGAAATTTTCATTATCATATCCTTTCATTATTTTGAATGGATATGGAGATAATATCATAATTCAATTAACAAACATAAAACTATGACTTTGAAAAATTATTATTCCATTCTCTAAAATTCCTTTCACTCGTCTTTTTGTTTATATTATTTTCAGATAATTTTTTCCTCTCAACCTTTTTTAGTATCATTCATTTATAAAACTGTCGTCAGAAGACAGGTACTATTAGTGGAAAGTCATTACTGCAAATCATTGTCATCATGTAGATTTAATTTTGAATTTAGTGTTTCAATTTCAAGGATCTTTTGCTCAATGTTATAAACAGTTTTTAACAAAACCCCTCAATTACAGCAATACCAATAACAAAGTGAACAGAAATCTGTTTTGATGAAAAGCAGTTAATTTAAAATGTCAATAGCAATCTTATAGTGACTTTGAACTCATTGGATGACAAGCTCATCTTGATGGGCTTATTTTATTTGATACTTGGTATCAAATGAAAGCATTAACTAAGGAACATTCTCTGACAATTGTATCATGAAGAAATTGTATTAGAAACTTCTGAAAATTGTAAAAAAACTGTAAAATATGAGGTAAATTGCACATATAATCAGAAATTTGGGAAGAACTCCTTACTAAAAACTTGTGATGTCTCTGTACATTTATTATTAATTTGTTTTCATTAGGACTGTCTCGATATCTAAGAAGTTTGAATACATCTATACTGTTGAACGCATTCAAGCTGAAAACTATAGTAAGACAAACTCCGAGAATGTAACACTCAATCGCAAAATTGTTCATATTCAATAAGTTTTATGTTCAAATCAATATTGACAAATCTTAATTTCCACTTCTGCTGATAGGTTGAATTTGTTTTTAACCAACGATTCTGAATTTACATTTACGAACAGAGTAAGGAATGTTGCTATTTTTGTGTTTACTATGATATCAAAGATTAATTGTGAATAAATTTCGGTGATTGTTGTCTATTTCATTACACACCTTACTACCTTCTCAATATTTTGGAACACTAACTCATTATTGTCACCATGTAAATGTATCTTCAATTAATGCATTTAGTTTGTTTCTTTCTGAAATTACATCAACACCTTTTTCTTTCCTCCAAGTAAAGAAATGCCTAACAGTTTGTCACTTTTTTCTAAACTTATCTGTGGAAATGTTTTCTTTATATTGGCCTTATCTGAATATTCTCGAGCTATATGCCCGATTTTTCACTCCCAAGAATATAAGTTCCACATTTCAAAAGCAGAAGTTATTCCCGTGCAAGTTTTTATCTTTTGTCCCAATTTTTTTTCTATGGTGCCTGAGATGATGCTACTTGAAACATCAGCATGGATCAAAATGGTATGATATGAGAACTTGGTCCAACATCCAAAACAAATGAGTTTTTCTGTTAAGAAAGTTTTCCTCACTTTGTTCATACAGAGCTCCCGTTTCCGATATGATGTTTTTCAAAAATTAGAAATGTCTTCTTTCGAAATTAAATGTATAACTCAACCGTTAACAGATATATCAATACTTGTCTAAGTGAAGCCTACTTCCCTCATCAATTAAAACTTGCTAGAATCCTGCCAATTCATTAAAAAGGTGTTGTATCAGAACAAAAATTTTTTCGACAGATAGCAATACTGCCAATCTTTTCAAAGATTTTCGAACACATAATTTACGACATGATGAAGTCATACCTTAACGAAAGATATCAAATTGTTGATCTAGGAAATACCAAAAGTGAAAAAGAAAAATATTGAGAGGGGTGCCACAAGGGTCAATATTGGGGACCTTTCTGTTTCTAATCTATATCAATGACCTGCCTCACTTGATGAACTCGTCAGACATAGAAACTATATTGTATGCAGATGATAATAGATGCTCCTCATATGATCCATACTGACATATTAGATAAAGTTCGAACATGGTTCACACCAAATGATTTGATTCTCAATGAACAAAAAACAGAAACACTAACTTTTGAAACAATTTGCTTAAATCGAGATAACAAAAATTCTGCTAAATTTTTAGGAGTACAAATAGATTCTAAGCTGAAATGGATAGACCATATAAATAGAATGTGTAGTAAACTTAGTAAGACAGTTTTTGCTATCAGAAGAATTAAAAAAACAGTAAATCAAAGTGCGGCACTTACAGTCTTTAAGTATGGTATAATCAATTGGAGTAATGCATCAAAGGTACATGTTAATAAAATATTTGTCATTCAAAAATCTGCAGTAAGAAGCATAATCTCTACCAATTATGATAAAAAGTGTCGACCAACATATGTAAAATTTGAAATAATGACTCTTTATTCAGTTATTGTCTATGAAAATCTGCTTCTTGTTCAACAAAACTTGATGAATAAAGTTGCTCACAAGGATATACACCAACACGATACAAAAAATGAATCAAACCTTGTTCCTACAGCTATTAGGTTGAAAAGAACAGGTAACATAGAAATTAAGCTATACAATGCTGTATCTGCCGAATTTCGTAACTTGCCATTCAGAAGATTCAAAAACTTATTGAAGAAAATATTAACTAAACATCTATTATATGAAATTGATCAATTTTTTCGAAGCTATTCAAGAAGAAAGAGACACTTTTGTGGTCGCCTCCTAAACTTTTACTCAATTTTGAATATATATGTCAGTTACGTGATTTATAATTTGTAAAAGCTCATGGCTTTACATTTTTGTCAATTTTTATAAGATTGGAATTTTATCTTGTTAACTTGTTTTTTTTGTAAATCTTATGTATCTACAAGCATTTTTTAGAATCTTATCCTCTGAAACTTATTTTAGAAATTGTATTGAGGTGTCTAAAAACTGTGTTTCTTAAGACTATTAAAAATTATTATTATTATTAAACTTACCTCTTACTACTCATATAATATTGAGGGGTTTTTAATATTAATTTCGAGTATCAGAATAGAACTGACACTCAGAGGCTAATTAATCTACTATAAACTTTGAACTATTTTCGACGAAAATAATACATGTTATGTAAGCTCAAGGAACATATCTGACCATGAGACAATATAATGCCCCGTGCAACTTGCTACTTGAGGAAAGCAAACATGCATGATGCCTTCCCAAAACACCACTGATTCTCCTTGGTATGGAACAACTCCTTTGGCAAAAGATAGTCTTTTTTGTCGCCCTGGCCCTCTCTAAACTTTGTGTCGCCATCTACCACTAACTAAACCAAATCTGGTTTCGAACGAAAGAAGGACATTTCGCCACTGAACTAAAAGCTAGTCTCTGTGTTCCTGTGCCCACTGTAGATGAGCGACTATGGGTCTAGGAAGTAACCTGGATACGCCTAATGGCCTCCTGGATCGCAAAATGGCTCTAGCAAGTCTCTGACGTACTGTGATTATGTGGTTATGGTTCGATTCCAAAGTACATATCCTGCTAGATACCGGTCTTCTCTTGCATTTGTTACCCTAGGACGCGCAATTCCACATTTCCAGTCAACGCTGTTAGTTTCCTGGTACAAATGCACCTTGGTCTATCTGCGATTTGATGATTCGGCAGACCCTCATCGTGCAAAGCCACTATTCTTGCTCCATAGACCATTGAAAATCTATTGCCAGAATTAATTGCAAGGAACTTAACAATCTCTTAAACAAGCTAAACCGATATGAAGAACCACTTAGAGGAAATTGTTTTTGTGAACATTTTGGATACCTAGCACCGTGATAGAAATAAAGAAAAAACCAGCCCTGATAAATATTTTGTTTTCAATTTACGAGGGGGGCACAAGAATTTTAGCGATGTGAATATAGAAGTTTTCAGAAGAGGTAAAAACAACTATCACACTAGAACCAATGAGGCCAATAATAAATAGAGAGCAATTTGGAAGATTGTTAGACAGTTGAAAGGCAAATAGCAAAAAATACAGAAATACAACTAGATCCTAATATATTATGAGTAGTTATTTTTAATTTTTGAATTGTACTGTGTGAAATGGGCCTTGATCCTGTGAATAAATAAATGAATAAGTAATAAACCATTATTACTGTAGCATAGCAGAAAAGATAACAGCACCTCTTTAACGTTCCCAGGATCCTTCAATTAATCTTCAAAAGACAGATATAGAATTGTTTCCATTAATGAAACAAATATTGAAGATATCAAACAAACAACTATTATCCTCAAAAATAAGATGTCAGGAATAGATAGGCAATAATTTTTCTTCAAAATGTAAATTTTAAAGTAAAATTTTCTAGTAGTGAAATGTTACTTAAATGATACTAAATTTTTCTTCAACATGAAAGGGGTATAAAATTAGGAAAACTTCTATGCATGATCTACGCATTTTGAACTTAATTGCTTTCTTCCTTCCTTTGGAAATTTCACACATTTTTTGAATAAAGATGAAGAAGTGAAAGCCAAAACTTTTCCTTGAAAAAAATAAATGCTTCGTTCTGATATTCAGGTTCATTTATTTATTTTGTGTTTCTTTGAGGTATATTTTATTTGAATTAGTCTCAGCAATAAAAATATGGGCATTATTTTTTTCAATTGAATAACACAGAAAACGTCCATTTCAGCACTGTTATTAACCAATTTCAACAAATAATAGTAGGTATCATTATTGTCAATATTAAAGCTAAGGGTTTTGCAAAGTTTTCAAAATTACTTAGAAATGAAATAATTTTCAGAATGATTTTTAATGTAAAGTTGAGAACCCAACTCTACCTTTTTCAAACATATATTTTTTCCATTTTTTTCTGTTTATGGTATCAGTAGCGTCAAACACTGTGGTTATTAGCTCCGAGTATGCTACGTTAATAACTTACCGAGCCACCTAGGGAATATTGTGGCTATCGACAGTCCTGTTGGACATGTACCTAAAAATATCTGGTTGAGGCAGATTTGAACTCACGACCTCTGGGTCAAGAACTACGTAAACACCACTAAGATAATTCACCGCTTTGCATGATGTTAGAGAACTAATTTTTATGTGTGTGAGAACAATAATTCATAAGGAATGTTATCAAAAAATTGCAGAAAAAACAAAAAAAAAATCGATTTGGTAGAAAAATCGATTTGGTAGAAAAATCGATTTGGTAGAAAAATCTCAGAATCTCTTACAAAGAACTCGAT
Source organism: Leptinotarsa lineolata (assembly GCA_015342045.1). Lineage (NCBI taxonomy): Eukaryota > Metazoa > Arthropoda > Insecta > Coleoptera > Chrysomelidae > Leptinotarsa > Leptinotarsa lineolata. Next base: position 631 of record WOGR01006436.1, on the reverse strand, counting down.
TTCGACGTAATGATTTGAACCACCCTGTATATTTTTCATCTTCTTCCCAGAATATGCCCCAAAATCATCGAGAACATCTTCTCCGATTCAAGTCCATCAAACTTTTGCTATGTTTCACATCCAATCATTCATGAATCTCAAAAATCACTCACCTGTATTGAGTTCTTGCTCAGCGTTCTCGTCCTTCAGCGGTTCATCAAACAAATGCAGGTACACTTCGATGGCACATTTGGCTGCTTTGAAATAAAACGGATGACCACGCAGAACATCTTCCAGCCTGAGAAGACCTACGTATGATCTTAGCGTCATTTTCCTCATACAGTAGGTGTGAAAATCGAATTGATCTTCTATGATTTCCGAGAAATGCTGAAATAAAAAATCAGATAAGACAAATAATAATAAACATAGTAATAATAATAAAACAGGTCTTCAACACCTTAGTCTACCACAGTCGCGTGATGGGTATAGAGGTTCCTGACACAAGGTGCAGGGCCTTCCGGGAGGCGTCCGAGATCCTAATGCACTTGCTATCAGCATGTCCAGCATATGCGGTCTCGGCCTATATCCATCGACATAACGCGGCCCTAAGAGTGCTTTATTACCATCTACGACACTCTTACGGTATTGACGA
>WOGR01006435.1:0-13082 GCA_015342045.1 Leptinotarsa lineolata | reverse complement strand
ATTGCCCCTATTGGTCAACGAAAAATCCTCACTGTATGAGAGAAGAATACACGCAATACTCTTAAAAGGTTAATGTTTGGGCAGAGTTTGTAGGAAACCATATCATTGGTCCCTTTTTGGGGGCAACTTGAATGGTGATAAATATTTGGCACTACTTCAAAATTATGTCATTCCAAGTTTAGCAAATTCATATCCTGATCCAGGAAACCCCCAAGTTTCAGTGAAGACTATATGGTTTCAGCAGGATGGAGCACCACCACATTACCAAGTTAATGTCCGACAATACCTTGATACAACAGTTTCCAATCGGTGGATAGGGAGGCGAGGATCGATTGAATGGCCAGCGCGATCACCTGATCTTTCAACCATTAGATTTCTTTTTATGGGTATATGCAAAGAGCAATGTGTACAAAACTAAACCTTCATATTTGAATGACTTAAAAGAACGAATAACACTTGCGATTAGGTCGGTCACGCCTGATATGTTAAATAATGTAGGAAGACAGTTTTATTTGAGATTATAATGTTACCAAAACGTTCGGGGGTTGAACATTTTGAACATCTACTTCGTTAACATCCATAGTTCTTTTTCGTATTCTACATTTCATTACGTTTTGCATTACATTCTATTTTTTTATGTAGTGTATTTTATCGAATTTTGGTAACCACATTATTTTAATTTATTTTATTTCAATTATTGCAACGAACTTGAAAGCGATAACGTTTTTGAACAGAGAATGAAGAGACCTTTCAAACGATATATCACAAGCCTATACTTTCTATTTAAAAAATTGGGGGTTGTACCTGTCATTCGACGGGGTTGAAGGTAGGGGTGGCATTTTTGAGTTGAAAAATGTCGAACTATAATTCAAATTTGACGCGTTTTGGAATTTTTTTAAAATATATCTATAGTAACCAAAATAATGAATTTATTCCATTTGGCTTTTAAGTTAATCATTACTTAATATTTTGTATTTATTGTGATACTGAATAATTATAAACAATATATATTCAAAATAGCATTATATACACATCTATGCAGAGAGTTAATTTTGAACCTAATTGATTTCATCCTTTCTTTGGAGGTTTCCCACAATTTTTTGTAATAAGATGGAGGCGTGAAAGCCAAAAAGCTTTTTTATTCCCAAAAACTGATTTCTCCTGTAAATATACTCCTTTCAATTTTTTCTTTTCTCGGAAAGGTTCCCAAATTATTCTATGTAGATGGAGAAGTATAGAGCACAAAGGTTTTTTTTTTGTATTTTACGTATTTAGCAACCTTGTTGACGCTGAAGATTTTATTAATATTTTGAATTTTATACTTAGTCAACTTCAAGAAAACTGTGTATTTCTAGAAAAACGAATAGATCAACAGGAAAATGCTGGAAAATTGGTATAGTTTCCAAAAATTTTAGACCTAGAAGGTCAGAAAGGATCTTGTGAATGGAAAACGTATTCCAATATAGATAATGTTTCTTTTTACTGAAGCTGCCTGTCACAGTTTATTGAGGAAGCGTCATTTCGAAGGGAAATTCTCGCTTATATAGGTAACAGCGTTTCATATGCTTACTTAATAAAATTGATATCGACACCTAGCGATCCGACAGGCAATAATGCTGTCATTCACGTTTCTCGACGAAATGCATTTCAATATGTACCATCGATTTTTAAATAGAAACGCGCACAAGAAAAATAGAGAATAATTTTCACCTAGGGTTACGTCTACTATTAGGCGGACTGGTACATGAAACGGATTAAACTGGAATTTAAATAATTGACGAGCAACACGAGCTTTCATGATGATGAAATTGAACCATTTCAGAAGAGTACATTTATTCAGCAAGTTGATAACTCATAGGCTCCACGAGAGAATAGCTTGCAAAAACACAATTTGATTTCCCTAACTTTTATTATACTGCAACTTTTAATTTATTTTAGCTTTACTTTCATGGTGGATAATACTTATTTCAGCTTTACTTTTATGATGGATAATGGGTTTCGAAAAGATGAATATTTAGAGAGTGTCAAATAATCTGGAAAAGAAACCAGTAACACTATATTGTTGTGGTACTAAAATTGAGCTCAGAAAGAGACGGAATTCTCGTCACCAAGTAGTTGAATAATCAGTTTCAGTTCATCTTCGATATGACCCAGTTAAATATCGTTAACGGACAATGTTTCATTGATTTGTTTTTATTTCGTCAAAAGCTGTCGACGCGAATGATAGTTTATTTATTATTCAACGAGGGAGAATTACTCGTTAGAATGAAGTGGAGATCATTTTTCGAGAGTTCAAAACTATACTTTTCCTTCAACTCACAACATTTTGAAATAATCTTTATTTGTGAAAGATATTCCGAATGAGAGAAATGCTACTTAATCCGTAACAAGAAGCAACCAAAAAAACATTCTAAACTATTTTCTCTTTCTGTTATTTTATTCAATTTTAAATAGTTCAAATATTGGGTGGTTGAGAAAATTGAACAACTACCGTAGATGATAGTTGAACCCTAGACAACAAGCAATATAGTTCAACGTTCTAACATCTACTTCAAGGTTACATATTGGTGTGACATGAAGCTATTTGAGTTTATGGTAACCCTCATTTTGTTATTACCAGATAAACTTTTAGAAAATGTTGATTTTTTTGCAACACTACACATTGCTGGGGGGGGGCGGGAACACTCGTTTTTACTTTTCGAATCCACGTTTATATTCGGAAGTCGGTGTCTTTCAACAGGGATAATTGATAACGGCCATCGTTTTTTTGCCAAATCAGCATGGACGGATATAGCATTCAACAACACGTGCAAATATTAAGATTGTTTCATCAAAATTGGTGTTCTGTTTGGGCCACGCACCGAGGACTATTCGCAATGTGGTGGTTAGATTTGAATCCACTGGTTCAGCAAACGATCGACCAACACCCGTACGTCGACGAAACGCAGGATCTGTGGCCGCTGTCTGTGAGAGTGAGCAGGAGAATCCGAGGCAGTCGATTTCACGTCACTCACAAAAACTCAGCCTTTCGTAGACCATAACTTGGCGAATTTTGCGTCGTACGGGCCTGCACCCGTACAAAATTCAACTGACCCAGAAACTGAAGGTAAACGATCATAGACAACGATGTGTGATCGCTGAATGGGCTTTGGAGAAATTGGCAACTGACCCTAATTTTCAACATCTTCAGCGATGAGGTTCATTTCTGGGTGGATGGGAACAAACGAATTGTCGAATTTGGGACGATACCAATCCTCATGAGATCCAAGAGCGTCCAATGCATACCGAAAAAGCCACTGTTTGGTGTGTGGATTTTGGACTGGCGGCATTATCGGTCCATATTTCTTTGAGAACGTTGTTGGTCATCACTGTCAACGGCGAGCACTATAGATCGATGATTAGGGGAGACCTATGAGAGTTGTGACAATTTTTACTCTAAGGGGCATTTCTCGCTCAAGAAACATTCCACAGTAATGATGTACGTGAATTCATGTAGCACCATTTCTTTACTTCACAAAACATTTATCAAAATTAATTTAAGTGTTATGGTTTCTGAGAAACTCAACTGATACAGAGACTACTACTACTGTCACAATTTTCCTATCATCAAAGTAAGTAGTGAGAGGTACTGAGGTGAATTGTTACAGCTTTGTATTTAGACTTTTTGACTATTATAAAATAGTATTATGAATATAACAAATAAATCAAACATTCTCTTCTTGTAAAAAGTATGTAATCATCTTTCAGAACATCGAGTACCATGAAAAACAACATAATATAACATTTCTATAGCAAGTAATCATTTCTTATAAGTAATTATGGCATCATTTGAAAATCAATCATATTATAAATCAGTCAAAAATCTTAATCTAATCTGATAGGTAATTATGGCAAACGTATTGCAGCTCGCCTCCAGTACAGTCTACGTGTATATTAGTAACTGGACCCACTTCATTGTACTAGTGATTGGACCCACTTCATTATATTTGCTGTTTGCATAGGCTTCAAAGCACTCCAAGCAGAAATAATTATATTCTGACTCTCCTTTGTCATCACTTGTTCTCTTTTCCCCTTTATCTTCTTAGCATTTTTAGTTTTCTTCTTTTTTTCACCCAAGATACGCATTTCCACAATCCTCGACTTCTCATCAGCTTCTATAGCAGCTATTTCGTCTTTTATAGGTGTGTCAGTGAGCACAACAGATTTGGCAACGGTTCTCACCGATTTTGGTGAAAATACATTTGAAACAGTGGCAAGAGACGTGGACTGTAGACGTGGATGTATAGGTTTAGTGGCATTATTATTCAGAACTGGGATATGGGCTGTAGACGTTGTTTGCAACTGATGAATATCTGGATAGCATAGTCTGATTTGTGGATATACTTAGAATAATGGCTCTTGCTTCATCATTATTAACTGTGTTGGTGTTCAGATTCGGAGTTACGGTGCTTTCTGTTGGATTGCCCACAATTTTTGAAACATATTGCTCAAGTTCTGGGTTGGTACATGTACCTAGTTTATATTGTGGGAACACACGGCATCTCTTAGACTTTCACCTCTTAACTCAACCTCTTCATAGGCCAGGTCGTAGATTTTGATACTTGCTGTTCTTTTATCAGTCTTTCGTGTATAGTTATATTCTCAAATCAAAAAAGTTGTGACAGGCTGTATGTGCCACATTTGATATTCTGCACCAGCGATATGAAGTCATGGTCATCTCACGTGGTGGTGATGTAAACTTGCTATCCTGATTTATGCGCTAGAGTCATAGAAAATTTGATGTTTCGGATGCGCTCCACCCATAGAAGCTGTGGCAGACATTTGGACGATGTTATATTCCACACATGATGGCATCAAAACGTTTTTGAACGAATGAAAAACTTCGATGATATCTCACACACACTGTGTTTCATTCAAATTTATAGATAGGAAGCGCTTAATGAAAGACCCTATATACGAGTATATTTAAAAACAAAATGTCAGTTCACTGAGTGAGTTAGACGTTAGAAAATATATTCTGGAAACGGATATTCTCAAGGCTTATTCGCGATGGAGGATAATATAGTTTTTCTATGACACTCAACAAAATATTTCAAAATGGGAATCATTTGCGGAAGATATCCCGATCATATTTCACATGAATCCCAAAATTTGCATTTTGAAACTGATTTTCAAGTTTGTAATGTGGTTTCCTTTCTGTGTAAATAATTGCAACATACATTCCACCTACACCAAGCTCAATCGAAAAAAATACGTGCAATACCATAAATTTGAAACTTTAAATAAATTCTTTCGTGTATAATAATTCAAAATAGATTCCAATTGGTTCACACTCAAGTCATTTGTTTGGCAAAATGTCAAAAATTATGGATATGCACACATTCTGATTGACCTTGGTGCTCGGAACACATCCGTTGATTATTATTGATCAACTTACATTTTGTCGCCAGCTGACCTTATAAACCCACGGATTGGATTTGATGTTGCATTCGAAGTAAACATCCACTCCTTCTTTGATGATACTACCATTGAGGGTACTGCCAAGCTCTAAGGAAACCAGAGGAACATCTGAAAAGGAAAGTAGGAAACAATAACAATGAAAACAGTAATGCAATATTGAAAAGAAGACTGTATGAAAGAGTTTGAAGCAGAAGATATATTATTCTGATATATTTTTTTCTCAATAGAGGTAATATCAGGTGACTTAACACAAAGAATGTGAGTCCCGTTCAACGAAGCCAATTTCTTCATTTGGTGAGTAATTAGGCCAGCTGGCAAAAGCAGGACTTCCAATTACTCAAACCCTGATCTGGTCTGAGGCGGGTCAGGTACGAAGTAGGGGTGCTCTGAATTTCCTCATGAAGAATAATCCACTCGTTTTTAGACCATGGTATATTTTCCACCATCCTTCTAGTTTCAGGAAAATGTACCATGGTCTGTCAACCTTGGAGGGGATAATTCTCCACAAGAGCCATCCTGGCCCGAATTTGCAGATCTGGAATCGCCTGGAATATCGTCTGCAGCAGCCATAATTGGATTCTGAAGAGATTCCAGTTGATAGTTCGATATTGAGGTTGTCGAATGTAGAAGGTGCAAGATTCCCACCTCATTGACTGCAGCAACTTTTTCCCATATGAAGGCTCTGCAAGTCTTCTATACCTGACGATACATTAGAATCAGCCATGTAGGGCTTCTTCGTCACTAGTTTGAACGAATCATCGTTGGACTTGCTGAATAGGAGTTTACCATCTTCCCTGATGATAGACTTTGCTTCTGATGCTCAAGAATTGCTGCAATTGAGACATGAGATCTTCTTGAGGAGGCGATAGGTTGCTACCTGGCTGCACCACCTAGCCTCCTAGGTTGGTCAACGGGATCAAGAGTTGAAGAACTGAGAAGCTCTTGCCCTTGATTCCATTTTACGAGGAGGACAGTTCGCGCAATTCGAATGTTCTGTTAGAGACAGTGAGTGGGGCGACATTTGAGAGTACTCTTACGTACACGGGTGATACCTCACTCAGCAGGGGTATCAAATCAAATCAAATCAAAATACACTCTATTGTCAAAAGATGAATATCTCGTAGACAAAACAATTATGAATGGTAATAGATGTCCCCTGCTACGGGGTGGTACAAAAGACTTCTACACATTGTGCTATGCCCCTGAAATTTGCTAGACTTTCAATTTTAGAGATGTGCTCTCAGAAAACTGAATAATTTGTAAAAATGACAAATTTAGGACTATTCACATCAGTTAGCAAATATCAGGATAAAACTCACGGGGGTCACTGTATTCAAACAGAAGCACATTTGAAAATGTATCGAATTGAACCTCCTCTTACCAATAGTGAAATAGTAATTGCCTCAAGAGGATTGTTCTGTAACAAATTAAAACAAGAAACTGAAGTAGGCTCAGTATACACTCCAATTCTAAAACAAGACTTTTCAGATACAGCGTGTCAGAATAGCAAAAAACCAATATAATTTTTTGCATTTCAACCCGGATACTGCTGGCTAGAAAAATACACGTGTTTTGTGGACAACATATGAAAAATTCAGAACTAGCGGACTGAGTGAAACAGAATTACCGAAACTCTCAAAAAGTACGTAGTTACCTAAACATTTTTTATCGCATTACAATCCTGTAAAACGAAATTGGAAGATATATTTCTATAGACCAATCTTTTTTTTGTGTCATCGGTATGGACTACATCGGTTATTAGCCTCGTGTTCTAGGTAGGTAATGTTAATAACTCCCCCAGCCATCTAGGGAGCATCATGGCTATTCGCAGTCCGTCAGCCATGTAACGTTGCAGAATCATCCCAGCTTCATCTAGATAAATTCTCTAGAGAAAAATATCTGGTCGAGGTTGGGATCGGACTCACGACCTTCCGGTCGTGAGTCGGGGGTCCTACCACTGCGCCAATTCACCGCTATAGACCAATCTTCTTAATTGACTCAATAACTCAAATGATTTGAAATTACACATGGTTGTAATCTGATGGTTTACGTTTTGGCATCGTGTCAGTGCATAGAATGTATAATGTAATGAAATTTTTGAGAATATATTGTAGCCGCGATTTGAATTTAGCTGTTAGTATCCATTATGACCTCAAAATGTTTCTTGGATACTTTTTTTTGTTATAATCTCTGTGATCCAAGACGAATTTCGTGACGATCGTCCAAAATCAGTTGTTGTTCCGAAAACCATTGATGCTGTGTGCGAACTGATATTGCAAGATCGTCATGTGACCTATCGTGAGATTGAGACAACCTTGAGCATTAGTGGGACTAGCATACATTCAATATTGCATGAACTGTCAAAAAAACTTGTTCGCGTTGAATCCCACACAATTTGTCAATCGCTCAAGAAAGGGCTCCTGTCGATTTGTCGATTAGTCGAAGAAAATGCTCAAAAAATACGATCGCGGTGCTTCGAAACACGTCTATGACATCGTGACAGGTGATGAAACGTGGATTTATGCATATGAGCATGAAAGTAAATAGCAGTCGACTGTATGGATGTTTCAAGATGAGCCAAATCAAACAAAAGTTTTTCGCGAACGAAGCACTTCCAAGCAAATGGTCGCCTGTTTTTTAGGAAAAACTGGAAATGTCGCAACCGTACCACTAGAAAAACGTAGAACAGTCAATTCTAAGTAGTGCACAACCATTTATTTGCCAGTTGTCTTCCAAGAAATCGGGAAAACCAACCGCTAAAGACGGATCACTCTTCACCACGACAATGCGAGCTCTTACACATCGGCTCAAACAACTGCATTTTTGAGCACCCAAAACATCGGCACCGGCACCAAATGTCTTCTTTTTATTTCCGTACGGGAAAAACAAACTGCCAGGTCAACGTTTTACGACACCTGAAGAAGTGGTTGCTGCATTCAGAATGCATGTTTTGGAGAGTGTTACCTTAATCAGAGTGGCAAAAGAGCTTCGATAATTGGTTCAGACGCATGTAAAAGTGTATAGAATTTCATGGGGAATATTTTGAAAAACAATAAAGTGATTTTCGATGATTGATATTTGTTTTTGTTCTCTAATCCCGAAATATAAAAGGCAACCATTACTGACTCTCAGGATATTGCTCTCAATTCTTCAGTATGGTTGTTATTGACATTATATGCGGGGTCCGTTATGAGGTGTATGCGACTATTTTTGCTGCCAGTATGAACCAATTTGTAGAATTGGTCTGAATTCAACACCGTGATGGTATTCAAAACTCAACCTGTTGACTTTCGTTATTTGAAAAACCAATAGATCCATTTGCAAAATCGATTTTCTCTGTTTTCTGCAACTGGAAAACATTTCACCGTTCCATTTTTATATTCAATATTTTCAATCATTTAAATTCAGTATTCTTGAATCAGTATTCTTGAACTTTCCGGGACAAAAGAATATGAAATTTTGAAATGATTATGAGAAAATAATAATGATAACAGATTAAGAATTCGAAAATATAGCGCAACTGAAGTTATAAAACTGGAAACGAAATTATGATTTATCAAAAAGTGTAGTAGATTGAATATATGATCTTTAGTCCCTTGTGTGTCGGAGAAAAATATTTCTAGATATTTCACTGGAACCGACAATATCATTATATTTCGAAGGAACAAAAGTTACGACGTAGGCGGAGCCCGTTAAAATCCAATAATGCTTGGTTTTTATATCGTAGAAGGAAGAAAGAATATATCTCCGTTATACCAACCCATAGCTTTATAGAATAACCGTCAGTCTGGCGGGAAATGTAATGTCATCACATTTTAATGCGCCTATTCTGTTCTGGAGATAATTTTCAACGACGCGAAATAAATTCGAAACAAGATAGTCCAGGAAAAATATATTTTTGTGAAAAACGATTGTGAATATAATATTTTCGAATCAACGGGATGAATACGAGTACATAAGAGAAATATAAGATTGAATATATAACCATTTGTGGTTATATCAGGTGTACCACAGGGGAGTTATTTGGGACCATTATTCTTTATGATTTATATCACCAATATTGTTGAATGGTTTGAACATTTCAACTTTCTTCTATATGTAGACGACCTCAAGATTTATCGAACCAACCAAGAGATCCAGGACTATGAGAGATTGAAAAATGACCTTGATGCATTTGCAAAAATCTGTGGCAATAGTAGCCTATACCTGAATTATGATAAATGCCTCAAAATAGTTGAAAGGGTATATTTTTAGGAGAAATTGATTTTTGGGAAAGAAGGCTTAGGCTTTCTACTTATCCATCTTGATACAAAAAATGTGGGAATCTTCCAAAGAAAGGAATAAAGCAATCAATTTCAAGAAATCAATTCCATAATCAAAATAACTTTTACCAAAAATAGAAATCCCATTGATTTTAAATACCTGAAAGGAACTCATACCATTGAAACAGTAAATGAAGTACGCGATTTGGGAGTAATAATAGATTACAAAATGGTTTTTAAATCTCACATTGAGAAAGCCGTTGATATCTATTTTCGTTTACTGGGATTCATTATCAGGAATACAAGACGCAAAAACTCTGTTATTAGTTACTAGTTTGAACTTTGCATATGTCGTTTGGAGTCCGTAATATATATCGTATGATTTACCAACAGAGAATTGGAACTGTTCAAAATAAATTCGCCAAACAATTAGCCCCTAAAACATACATTATGATAATCAATGGAAATCTTTGTGAAGTTTTCAGAAAATTTTCCTTGCTATCTCTTACAGATAGAAGAAAATTCCCAGATATATTATTGTTGTACAGAATAATATAAAATCATGTCGATTGTCCAAAGTTGATAACAAAAATTTCATTGAATACATCTTGCAGAGACTTTCGAAAATATGATCTCTTTGTAAAATGGGGATCTTTTTTAATTTATTCTGTTTGTATCCTCAGTCGTGCAATTAATAGATGTTAAACGTCTTGACCTCTCGGTGGCCTTTATTTTTTCGATTGGAATTTATACACTATAATGACCGATATTTTTCAATAAATGAATTTTTTTAGGAAAAATTTGGCTTAATGACTGAGTCATTACTATGGTAGTAAGAGCCCAGAATTCAACAGAATTTGTCTTGACTAATAAAGAAGTACAAGTCACAAACCTCAAAGATTCAAAAGGACTAGAGAATAAAATGCTGTTCATTTCCTCTGAAATCATGGCTTTATTTACTCACAAATCCCAAGCAATGAGTTATGAAACTTTAATGTTTCCGACGGAGATTTTTAGAATCCAATCGTGAGTGCATGGCTGCTTTCAAAGCTGGTTTTCTATTACTTTACTTTGTAGAACTAACACACGGCGGGATTACCAATTAAACTTACGGTACTAAATTGAATATTTCAGTGACGAATGCTCTGGAAACTCCTCCAGGAAGTTTAAGGCTATACACGAAAAGTTAGGATTTTAATATAGAGCCGTCGCGCATTGGATACGTTTTTAAATGAGAAACCATTTTATTTCAACTTATTGATATTCAGTTGGGAGAACTCTTTGGCAATATGGAACCTCAACTTTCTTTAATGAATAGTTGGAATATATAAAGAGATAACTAATACTAAACTCACCGATATATATGAATTGAATAAATAATAAAATTGTCATTTAGAACATTTGCCTGTCTTGTGATTCCCATAAACAGAAAAGACACGTGAAATGAAAACAAAAAAATCCTTCATTATGTTTTTTGGGCCGAACTCCAACTCTCTCATAAATCTCAACTTTATAGTTCGATGGGACGGATAAAACACTTCTTTGTCTGATTTCCGCTAGGTTTATTCATTCTTATGACCGGTTTCGGGAGTTTGATTCATTGTTAAGTAAAAACTAACTTTTGGAGTGTGCACCTGGATTATATGGGGTTACAGGTAGGCTGGGAGGCTAGGTAGTTATTGAATAGGGGTACCAACTATTAAATTATAGAGATTACCGGGTTTGCCAAATCTAGAAATTCAAGAGTGGAGACCTACTCAAATCGAGCTGCTCGTTTAGGGTTATAAATTTCGGGTTTTTAAATAATTTCCATGGCTTCCAAATAATTCACTTTCTTTCCTTTATTACATGTGTGTAGAATTTTCAGATTATCTTTACTTATCTTCTGTTTTGTTTCTTGAAGATGTTCATATATTGTAGATTTTTTGTCCAAACAGACGTGTTCACGAAGTCTTACGTTGAAATTTCCACCGGTTTGGCCTGTATAAACTGCAGAGCATTCGCCACATTCTGTTCTATATATAGCTGAGTTTTTCCTTCTATCTCGTTTGGGTTTTGCATTGAACAGAATCTTGCCTTAATTATTATTATTTATGAAAGCTGTTGTTATTTTGTATTTGGAGAAGTAGTTTTGAATATTTTCTGAAAGTTTACCTGAGTAATTGATGCTACTACATTTACAAGTATTGTGTTCTGTGATATTTGGGTATATTTCACTTATAAGTGTTTTATGAGTTTTATCTGATATTATCTTTTCTATTATATAACCTGAAAGAGTCAAAGCAAATTGTACAGTCTGTGAAGGTGTTTTTTTGATGGATATTGAATTGAAGACTAATATTAACTCTTGAAATATTCAAATCTAAGAAAGTAAGCTCTTTGTCTCGTTCGATTTCTACTGTGAATTCAATTTTTTTATGCAGACTATTGAGGAAGTTTAGAAACTGATTGGGTTGCAGTTGTTGATGCATCTTCGACATTTGAGCAATTTTACTGTTTTCTGATTCAAATTTACTCCATACTGAACTTACGTTCCCTCTATCTATTGAATCCAATAACACCTCTTTACTTTTTGATTAAAAATCATTGACAGACGTCCCTGATATGAACTTGAGACATGTTCGGGAAAATCGGGAAAACTTCAGCAAAACGTCAAATGGCATAATCTTCAGGATCAGGTACTAGCAGGTGACATAGTTTTGGTGCTACCTAATTCAGTTGGCGCCTTGGCGCATTATGAACGTGTTTTTGGAAAAAGACAATGTAAATTGAGTTGCATCCATAGAGAACGTTAGTGAATGAACCGATTGGGCATTTTCGAAAATATGTTCTCTTCCCATAAATAATGTATGAATGTTTGTATTGAAGGGAGTTCTTCAAGGAAGGAGGAATAAAACGCCCAAAAACTCAGTGGCTGTACGCCTATAGAACGTCCCACAATTGAAATAAATAATCGCATATTGAACGAAACTCATTTTTTGTGGAGGAAAATCAGTTTTTTATCGATCTTCTTCTGGGTATTTCCACCTTTCACAGTCTGAAAAAAAAAGAAAATTAGGTGTAGAAAGGACAAACTTTATAGTTTACTCCGATAAGTTACTGCGTAAAATCAAATTATTTTTCACGAAGAAAAAATATTCTATTTATCAGTAACTTTTCGTATTTTGATAATTTTGCCTATTAAAAAAATTGCTGAGAAATAATACAATACTCATCTTTTACGTTTCGGAGGCCAAAATCTGCCTCCGTCTTCAGAAATCGACAAAAAATTCAACTTTGTTCGCAGTTATTTCCTTTGCTGGATATTTTTCAACTTCTTCGACAGATGTCAAAGGAGTTTTTGAAATGTGAATTCTGTCA
>WOGR01006434.1:0-13083 GCA_015342045.1 Leptinotarsa lineolata | reverse complement strand
ATTCATTGGAGCCTCTGGAGACACCCTACATTTTGTTTTATGAAAGAGAGGACATTGGCAGATCAAGATCTTCAGATGATGTGGTGCTGCAGGTTTTCCGGGTTTTCCTTCAGCTTAAAAAGCAAATGCGTCACTGAAATCAATGAAGTCGCCCCGGAGTGCCAATTGATTTTTTTCTGATGATTCATAATATGTATTACTCTTTAAATAATTGAAAGGAAGTATAACTATCACCTTGAAATATTTGCTTGTATCAACAACATTTTTAACGAGCGTACTCAACTTCAATGAAAACTTGCCCCACAAAGTTGACATGTTCCATATTTTTGATTTCTCTTCTAGATTAGGCTAAGAGGATGGTTCCGCTGAAATTTTCTTCGACATTATCAAGTCTACATCAGCTAAGAAAATCAAAATATGCGATGTCGTACTGCTGAGCCAATTTTTTTGATAACAGTTCAATTGAAGTTATTTTTGCAGACCCTTCAATATCGTCAGGAACACACAATTTCCTACTATTTTCATTCATTATGTGAGACATCAAACACTAGCAAGAACTTCAAATGTGACTTTGAGCTGTAAACAATACTGTTTGTTGGTAACCATGTGATTCGGCGTTGAATTTATCTATTTTATTATAAAAACAGGACAGTTGTACAAAACCTTTGTATGATTTCTGTGTTGAAAGTGAGTTTTATTTTTTGCGTAAAACTTTTTCACTCACAAAATAAAACCTTTCTCATCCAATCAAATCATTCTAATGGATTTACCATATCGCGTACAGAGCATCAGCATCTTCTCAGTTTTTTTAACTTTCATCTATAGTCAGAAATATTATAGGTCTCTTCTCTATAGAAATCAGTAATAGGAGGAAGAGGAGCTCCTTCACTAAAGACCGAACGTTTATGGTCAATTGGTCAATCAATAACATATTCAGCGCAAAAAATCAAAATGTGATGTTGCTGAAGGTCGTTCAAAGTCAAAAAAACTCCCAAAAGCCACCTTGTCGACGCAAATGAAGGTCGTTCAAGGTCGATCATCAAAACTTCGAAACAGCCGTGTGACGTAGGTCAAGGTCGTTGCAAGGTTGAAGGTGGTCGGCAGGTTCTGAAAACGATTTAACAACCAATACATATTGTATTTCATACGTGACATCTCCATCTAGGATACAAAAAATGTGAGAGCCTTCCAAAGAAAGGAAAGAAGCAATCGATTTCGAAAATTTTATTGTGTAGAAATCCTATGGATGATATCTGATTCGATTCCATTGAGAATGTTTGGAATAGAAACGGAATGGAAATGATGTTTTTCGTAAAATTTAGCGTTCATATAAAACTATTTGTTTCTGAAGTATTTTTCTTTTTTGTAAGTCAATGTTTATATGTAAATAGATGTTTCGAGAGGGCTTTTCTTCCAGTTAGTGTCTGTAAGTTACTTGTTTGCATGAGCTACATATCTTTGTACAGAGTTATTTTTTGAAATCGATTGCTTCCTTCCTTTCTTTGGAAGATTCACACATTTTTTTGTATCAAGATGGATTGGTGAAAATTCAGGATGTTTATTTTCCAAAGATGTATTTTTCCATTTGTATATCTGATATGAAACTGCTGCTCCATTTGAATTTCATAACTAATAGTTTTTGTATCTTGTATCAATTATAAAGTTCATTGAACTGAAGATTTAAAAAACGTCCAGCGGTACTTTCAAGAAGTTTTTTGGTATTAGTGTTATCCATCCATCCAGTACAGAAAGGTAATAGAATTCATAATATTTGGGTATTCTCATTACATGAAATTAATCGTCTCACTAGTATATACGATATTTTAATGTAGCGGGTGAATTGTCCATTAAAAACTAATGAACCATCGGAACAACGAATAGCGACACTGACATCAATAAACCACATTCCCTCAAGATATACGATAAGTGCTGTTGTAAATATTCATGAGAGTCAACTTACGTAATTAACGTTATTAGTCATTTTCCCAGAATTCGTGTATCTACAATAGATAAAAATTCTTCATACATGCGAGGTTGGTTCCGAAAATATGTCGCTTCTATTCATGTACTACAACAAATTGAAGGTAATTAGATAGTGCATATCAGAACTGCTCGGAGAATTGAAAAAATCATCAACACAACTGTATTTATCATATCTGAGAGGAACTACTTTCAAGGGAAAAAAATAAAAATTGATGAATTAATTAATGATTTTTGAGAAAAACGTAAATTGACCTCAGTTTTTGAACAGACCTCGTATATCGATTTCCTCTTCCAAAAAAATAATTATTCATTGGCGTCTCCTCTTACTTAACGACACAGATCCCCATTCATGTCGATTTAAACTAATTAGTACCTTCTCAAGGCAAGCCAGTTCCCTTTTTCCACACCACTTGCCTATTAAATTATTTATCTTCGGGCGGGAATTGGACGAAAAAGAAACTTTGAAGCCCCTAATAGGTCTCCGAACGACCATGCCGGTTATGTTATATATTTCCAACTTGTCGAAGTTTGAACACACCACCCTTACTGCGTCACATTTTTCAGACTCGTGGAACAAATTAGTTCTTTAATTAGTCAGAATTTTCTCTGCCTTCATCAGAATGTTTGAACTTGTTCCACTTTAAGTTTCAAATCACTTTCTTGATCTATAGGGCGATCATGGAAAATGATTGAATCTAACCTGATAGGTGACAATACATTGTGTTGTGAGGAATTGTTTTCAGATGTTGTCGAACTATCATTCATAATATTTGTTGAACCAGATGGAAAATAATGATTGAAATGATTATTGTCAAAGGCATATAAAACAGACTGAAAAATTCGTAGGCTAACATAAAAAAACATTTTTTCGAAGGCAATAGAACTAATATAGAGGTCTTACACTCTTTGGATGCCAATTTCATAGTATAATTTGTCTTTAGCCCCAAAATAGGCCACAGTTTCGACGATTACTTCTTTATCGGTGCCTACTTTCTTTCCAGCGAACATTATCTTGAGCAGTATCGACGATTACTCCTTTATCGGTGCCTACTATTTTCCAGCGAGTATCATCTTCAGGTCTGAGAACGGGAAAAAGTCGCTGTGGGTCAGATCTGGAGAATACGGTGTATGATATAGCAAATGGAAGCCCAGTTCATGCAATTTTGACACTGCGTCTCTTTGAAGTGGTCCCACTCATTTGATATTTACTGTTCAGTCAGAAGCTGGTTTGAAAAGGAACTCATGGGATCTATATTCTTCGTAAAATTTAAGGAATTGTTACATTCTATTTTTCGACTTTACATTTTATTCTGTTTGCGGGACAATCTGAACATAAACGCTTTCTGTGATTTTGAATTGTAGTTTGTAACATATCAATTATTTGAAATTTCTAAATTGGAAGGAGTTTATTTTCAGGAGAGATCAACTTTTGGAAAAAAAAGGTTTTGGCTTTCTACTTCACAATCTTTATACAAGAAAATATGGAAGCCTTTCAAAAGAAAGGAAGAAGTTATCAATTCAATAAAAAACTTTTCACAAAGATGTGTGAATCATGCAAAAAAATAAATTTCACACACAAAGTTTGTGAAGAAAGAGCCCTTTTAAAATAACTACTTTCATATGAACATTAAATTACACGAAAGTAGTTGTTTCGAGTTAGAGGGCTTTTTCTCTCGTTTGTGTCGGGAATTTACTTTTTCATGACACACACTGAAAAAGTTACAATATTGAAATTAACCTGTACTACCAAAAAAAGCCAGTAATTTATTTGGTTTTGTACAATTTTTGACATTGCACATAATATAATGATCATTCACTTTTGATAGGGGTCTTACGATGGCAACTTTCTATGAATTAGAAAAATAGTTTTTTTCTATACAATAATTTACAATGTAGTAAGAAAGATATCAATAGTGGAACTACAATATTTCAACATATCGATGATTATACCATCAAAATTTCTCTTATTTCATTAACGGTGACATATTGTAATGTAAATGGTGTTTCTGAATTCTTTAACGAAGGAAATTTTGTATCTTCGTAAAGTTCCAGGAGAATATCACCAACTTCTTCATCAACGAAGACTGAACTGAAATAATCATTCACTTGTTCAAGTTCAAGGAGAGTAATTGGTAGGTTATTATTTTTATTATCATGCCATAACTGTTCAGAATCATGGCTATGAAAAAGTCTATAGTAAAATGACTTTTTCTCTTTTCTGATAGAAGCAAGAGTGAAGTTACGTAACTCCTTGTACTGGGACCAATCAGCAGGTGATTTTGTTCTCTTATATTTGGCTAGTGCAGATTCTCTTCCTTTCATCATTTCAGTAGGAAAAGTCAGTCAAGGAGCATGTTTTTAGTCATACAAGCAACTTTTACAGGAGCCTATCTGTTGAATAATGACAAAATTAGGGGGGAGAGATGATTGACTTTTCCATCAATAACCTGTGAACTAAAAATATCATGAGAAGTGATCCAATTCAAATCAGTCTGGAAGAGATCATGATTGAATTTTTTAAAATCTCGGTAGTAGTATATTTAAGATTTCGTTTCGTTCTATTGAAAGTGAAGTTCACAATAAACCAAGCAATGCACTTGCATTCATAGTACCGCTTCTTTTAACATATTCCAAATCACTAATCCAGCAATGCCATTGAATCTTTGAAGATTCAATGGCATTGCTGGATTAGCAATGGCAATGCATTGACACCTAAAGAGTCAATTAATGTATTGTTTGAAAGCATATCAGTGTTCATGTCACCCAAACAGATGATTTGGTCGACAGTAGGGACAACTGTGGATAGAGAATCGTCTAGATTTCCAATGAAAGTTATTGGGTTACCTTTGGGGGGACGGTAAATATGTTAATCAATAATGAATTTGGTCAACACTCATTTCGTTATACACATGTAGAAATTACCGAGGTTATCTTTATACTCAATTGTTTTCATTCAGGTTGAGAACATTTTCAATTTTTTCAGGGACCAACTTCATTCCGACCAGTTGGTGATGCGTTTGGCAATTCAGTGTGATCATTCATGAATCAAACTGGTGCTTTCGTCACTATCGAAACTATTTATAATATATCAAAAGCAAAACAACCACTTGATACAGTCTCCCAAACGGATGCTAACTATTTTTGAATCTCAATAATCTTTGGTCGCCAGCCAAAATGATTATATGTAATTCCTGTGCTCAGTGATTTGTTCATTGTTGACTCTAATAGATGTGTTCCTTCTACATACAATGGCTCCCAGAAATACTGTTTTACCTCTCAGTTACTTGTGTCTCAAACTAATCTCCAACCAAGTCATTCACGCTCTATCAGATGATGATGAAAAGTATTACGAAGTTGTTTCCAAATATTTATCCGACGCGACTTATGAAGTTTTACAGGACTTAATGAAAATCATTCTGAATTCTGTGAATCTCGATGCCAGCATTCGCCTGAGTTCCCTGAAACTTCTCCTCAGGGAGGATGTGGAAAAACTTGAGACCGGAATGTTTCCACAGTTTTACTACGAGAAAATTTTGGATATCATCATAGCGCATGGAAAGAATTTGAGACACCTGAACTTGAAAGGAGTGTGGGTGCAAGATTTTCCTGGAAAGTTGAGTGAACTGATAAGGCATTTGAAAAATTTAGAGAGTCTGCTGATTCCGCATATGGCCAACGATGAAGTTTTAGATGCGATAGTGACCCTGAAAAAAATATCTGTGTTGGACATTTGCGGTGAAGCGTGTTATTCAGTTAGTGGTATAAAAAAACTCAGAAGTGAAACATTACGAGTATTAGATATAGGAAACTTCGGCAAAGTGTGTTTGTGTGGAGAAGAATCGAGTGGCTCCAATCTGATAGCTGAAGTCATTATGAATTTACCTAATTTATCAGCCCTGCGTACTTACGCGTACACCGGGAACGCTTTGTTGATAATTCACAATGAATTTCCCTCCTTTAAAACAAAACTCAAATATATACGGGACACATCAACGACAGTAGAAATGATAGAATCCATTTCAGAGTTGTGTCCCAGCTTAGAAAATCTATATTTAGACAGTGCCGAACCAGGTGCAGTTGAAAAATTAGTCAAACTTAGGAAACTCAATAGTCTGAAACTCACTAAATGTAACGTACCGGAATTATTAACGTTCCTTAGAGTGTCGGGAGCTCAACTCCAAGTGCTTAAATTGAATCACAATAAAAACACTTCACTAGACCTGTCTGAAATTTGTCTGCATGCTCCAAATCTCACAACACTGGAGTGTTTCCAGATGAAAATAACTTTCACAAACTCAGATACTTATTTCATGGGCTTACAGAATGCAGAGCTGTTATATTGTGATATGTCAGATGAAGTTGCTAAATTCGTTTTGAGGAATTCACCGTTTTTGAAACGAATTGTCATTGGCTGCCTCATAAATATGACGGATGGTGATATATTCAGGCTCTGTGCAGAGTGTGACTTCATTAACCTGGAAGTGATACTGTTTTCTTATGCGAAAAGCTTGACAATTACCGCGGTAGAACTTCTTATAGGACACTGCCCGAATTTGAAAGTGTTGGGACAATTGAGTTGCTGGGATATTCATCAAGAGGAAATCGATTATTTGCGAGGTGTGATCTCGTCAACAAACATTGATGTGAGACTTTTACCTACTGAAAATATAGCCTGACCGCAAATATCAGAATTATCTACGCCAAACCGTGTTTAAAATGGGAATAAAAATATTTTCAGTACTTCTTTGTTCTAAATTCCTTCAAACTCCAATCAATTCGAAGTTAAGTATAATAAGATACCTTGATTCGTTGAAATGGAACATTTTTCCATTTCAAAATAAAATAGGATAGGAGCAATGTTGAAAATTATAGAGGAGTATCAATTTATTACCTGTTATTCCTAAAATATCTGATTGTCTCGTAAAAAAACAGCTTTCTTGGCACCGTCTCAGTGCTATAACCAACCACCAGTGGAATTTCTCCAGAAGAAAATCTACAGTCACAAATTTGCTGACCTATTGAAAGGGCATATAGGGCACGTTTGAGAAATGGTGCTACTCAATCCATACAGATTTTCCAAAGGAGTTTGATAGAGTCAATCATGTTGTATTGCTTCGAAAATTAGAATCCTTTGGTTTTGGTGGTAATGTTTTGGACTGGATTGGCAGCTTTCTTACAGGTAGAAATTGATAATTACATATCATATACAATTGAAATCTATTCTGGTGGTCCCCAGAGTAGTCACTGTGGACCATTATTGATGATCTTATTGCACACATTACTGACTCAGGGGGATTGTTATTTTCTGGTGATCTAAAGTCATCCCGTGTGATTGAATCGTATATTGATCATTTGAAACTTCAAGACAATGTGAAGCATTTAACCAATTGGTGAGGAAATAACTGTTTGGAACTGAATCTTGACAAATGTCCAGTCATATGTTTTAATCGTTTTTTGGCACCAATCACTTATGAATACTGCATAAACTCATTCCCCTTCAAGCAAGTAAAGGAAGTAAAAGATCTTGTTGTTATTCTCATCTCATATCAATAAAATAACTTCAAAATCACGTGAACTTCTAGGATATGTAGGTAGGATCGCTAGCAAGCACGATGAAAATTCTGTATTGTTCATTAATCAGGTTACATTTAGAGTATGCATCCATTGTGTGGTGTCCCTCTTACTGAGTGTACAAAACGTTACTTGAAAAGGTTCAAAATATTTTTTGCGTAGTGCTGCCAACAGAATGGTCGTTCAAATGGACCAGCAACATAACTACACTAATATTCTTTCTATACTATATCTAACCACTTTGAAAAACAGGTGGATTCAGAATGACCTAATATTTCTATTTAAATTATTGTCAGGACATATTAATGGCTCAAAACTTATTTCTCTGGTTGGCCTGAGACTCATCCTGCCCATTATGGATTTGATAGTCTAATGTCAAAAATGTTGATGGAAGTTGATGCATCAAAATTTGATTTTTGTACTTACTTCGTGGAGGTTTTCAAAAGGTCTGCAGTCAATTATGTAGATAGTCTATAGATTTATACTTTGTATGCTTATTGTTATTACTGCTGGTTTTGGTTTGAATTGTTTCATTCAGTATTTAGTTTTTGAGTTGCTTTGTATTTTATATATTTCGTAACCGTTCTGGATTGAAGAATATTTTCATACATGTATAATTTACAATGTTGTTACTTAAGGTTTTCCCGTCTATACCGAATGGAAAAATGAATGAAAAAAAATTTCTGAATCAAAACATATCTCCAGAAGTCACAGAGTTTGAGATGGTAGAGAGGGGCTATCATTATGTTTTTGGTATTCTGGGATGACTTGCTGACTTTTTCTATATGAATCGTGAAACGAACTGGGAAATGTATTCAGTAATTCATTACGACGATGTGAAAGTAAGATGAATTCATAGGAAAAACAATAGAACATAACAGAAATACACCCCTGCTGTTGTTTTTCGTATCAATAGCATTGACTTCTATGGTTGTTTTGGGAGGACTTTTCCTTGCAGTTTATTCCTGAAAGTTACTTCTTTGCATGATCTACACATCTTTGTCAGTAATGACAGGAATTTGCACTTGAACCGAAATACAGGCGACTTGAGTAAGAGAATGCGATGACATCTCCTCTTGAGAGGAGATGAAAATTCCACATTATGAAAGTGATCGGTGGAAAGTATATTTGAACGTATATAGGGATTCTTTGAAGAAAGGGTCCTTGGCAATAGCTCTTTTGTAACAAATCTAACCTTTCAAGAGATAGAACTATATACCAGATAGGTAACCACTAACTTGCAATTCGTGAAAACATTCATAAAGTTGAATAAAATATTTCAATGAATTGATGGATGTTGCTGTTACTACGTGATAAGAGATCATCATGAAAAATTATGTATTAGTTTGAAAATGTCCTCATAGGACGAAACTGCAATAACTTCAATTATAAATAAAAGTGGTGAAAATATAGAAAATTTTCATTTCCCATTTTTCGTAATGAATTTTCTATTTATTTCCTGAAAATAACGACTTTGAGGATTCAGATTATGTCCGGTCTTAGATAATAATAAATATCTTCGAATATAAAAGTTTAAACGAAGATGTGGTGAAAAAAAACTTGAAGTTAACAACGTTTCCTATATAATGAAATGAAAATTATATTTTTAGGTCAAATAGGTTACATTTTATGAGGGAAAAACGGAGATTTTTAGCAAAAAAAATGTTTTTCTCAGATTGAATCTCGATGAGGTATGGTTTAACATTATTCAATTGAGCTGAAATTTTCCAAATCTTATTTTCTAGCAAATTTTGGGGAAAAGGGGTTCGCCGACATTACAACAAAAATATTTTTCTACTTGATACTTTCTGATTACCCTAATAGGAAGTGATGGGGTGAGGTTTAAGAGTTTTTATTTTTGTAAATTTGAAAATACAAGAGGCTGAAATAAATTATAAAGCAATATGATTATGGACGATTTATTCAAAACAATACACTTCTTAATTCATTACAGTGTCAAGGAACATATGTGTCTGCATTAGGTGACTGCTGACAGTTCACTTTGGCGTTTTATATTTTGTGAAGTTTGGTATAGATTTATTAAAAACTTGCATCAACTTGTATTTCACTAAGATGTGTTTTATTGCTCTAGACTCCTTTCCACAGTGATAAGTTGATAGAAGGCAGATCACTACAATTTTCCAAAGAATTACTGAAATAGAAAACCAATAAATGAGTAATAAATCTTTTGATAATGATATTTTCATAGCACAGCCACAAAATAATGAGGAACATAGCTGGGAAAAACGGGACTGTGATTTTTTCTGACCATGCAGAAAATGAAGAAAGGGTACTACAAGGAAGTGTGCTGGGTCCATTTATTTTTCATCATTCAGATTTAAATATGATGATGAATATGTTTGATGTTTATGCATGATACTAAATGAATTTTTTTGAATGCTAGGCACAAACATGATTATTCTAAAAGACCGCAATCAAATTTTATCCCTCCTTAACATAGGCTGACATTCATAGTGAAGAGAGAAGTTCTCATTACTGCTGTGTCATTTATAGTGCTGATTTTTAGCGCACTTTCTGTAATGGCGGGTTAGCGCGTACTTCCCGCGCGATTTGGTTGACTTGGCTTCGTTTTGGCGCTTTCCAATGCTGTATGCCAGATCTTTGATAGATATGTTTTCTCTTCCTTTCTGTTGAAGTCCTCTTGGTGTTTATGACTTCTAAATACATTATTGTTAGTATTTTCGAACAGAATAGAGTGTTTCTCATCGGACAGTGTATGAAATGATATATAGGAACAATTTGTTGGACTAACACTTATTAGAAAACAACTAATCAGAAAACAACTACTTTCTCACCTAACCTACAGCCAGTTTTCAAGTATGTCCACAGACTATATGGGGCAGTGCATGTTTAGCGACTGCAGACTTCTCGGTCTGTCCCAATCGGCAATTCCGCTCGTTCTCGATTAGGCGGGTACCAATGCTTCTTTACATTTGACCGATATAAACTTTACCACAATTACATGGAATCCTGTAAACTCCCGCTGATTTGAGTGGATCTCTGCTGTCTTTTGCTGATCTTAGGTACTCCGATAATTTCTTCGTAGGTTTCAAGACGATGTGATTTTTCTGTTTCTTCAGAATATTTCCGATGTGATTGGTTACATCTTCTATGAATGGCAGATGGACAGTTCCTTGGGGTTGATCTTCACTGGAGTTTCTCTCCTTCTTCCCTGGACGCGTAACACGGATTCTGTCTTTTTTTGTCGTAGCCATCCGCTTGTAACACAGTTGGTTGGTTTATTCGGTCGTCGACGTACCTCTCTTCACATATTCTCAAAGCTCTGTTCACTGTGGTGTTGATTACGGTTAGTTTCTGTTTTGGATGATGATTGGATCCATTATGTTGGTATCGATCTGTGTGTATTTTTTTTCTGTATGCTTCATAGCCTAGTTGGGTACCTTATTTAATGACTGAACCATCATCGAATGGGATCTGGAGGTTTTTCCTAATTCCATGGTGAACTGGATTCCTGGATGAAAGCTGCTCAGATGATTTAGAATACAAACTGAGTAGAAAAAAGTGTTTTTTGTATAATTCAGTGTTCATATAAAAGTATTTGTTTAAAAAGATTTTTTTCTTTCGTGTAATTCAATGTTTATATGGAAGTAGCTGTTTCAGAAGGGCTTTTTCTTCTATTTTGTGTCTGGAAGTTACTTTTTTGCATGATTTACACATCTATGTTTGGAGTTACTTTTTTCAAAATTATTGGCTTCCTTCCTTTCTTTGAAAGATTGACACATTTTTTTATTAAGATGGAGTAATAGAAAGCCAAAAACTTCCTTTCCCAATGATTTATGAAGTTTTGAAGGTATTCTTTTTCATGGCTCCAAAAGATGAACGTGCTCTAATAACTGCCATTGTGTTAGTAACAGAAAAAATTTTATTCATAGAAAATATAACAGATGTCCTCATTTAGGTCAGTCACAATATTCAATAATAAACTCTATATTTTTTCAACAGACTGAACTTTGAATTGATTTATGATTGTCGACCTTTAGCGGTCTCATGGGAGATACGTTAAGCCCCACGTAGACTGAACCTACCGATGAACTCACATCCGGCGATAAGTATCAGACTGGGAACGAAAAAAACGCAAGCTAAGGGTTTTGGTTAATTAGCTTTGCTAACACGAAATCTGGCCATACTGAATAGGCGACCTTGCAAATTTATTCACAATAATAACTGACCAATGACTTGAAAAGGAGATATAGGTCTTGAGGAGGAAGGGTTATAGAAAAAATTGGCTACTATTGAAAAGAGGAGACCAATCAAAAAACGGGTCGAGGAAGGAGTGTTAGAGATAGTTTCGCGGAATTGGGAATTTGGCAGTTTTGAATTGTGAGGTGCGACTTGACTAGCGGACGAGGCGGTTCTGCGTTTTTCAAATGGAAGTTGCGATTTGTCCAGCGGGCGAGACGGTTCTGCGTTTTTGGAATGAGGGTTGCAATTTGACCATCGAACGAGACGGTCTCGCGTAGTGAAACAAAAAGTCAATTGATATACGGGAGTTTTTGAATTGACCATCGGTAATCAGAGAGATTCAGTTCAGCGGTTCTCAGTGGAAGTAAAGTATAGAGAATTTGAAGTAAATCTCGGTCAGGGAGTTAACTATTGTGTTTAGTGTTTTTGTGGCACTTAGAACGAGCTATCCTCGTACACGGATACCGTTCCAGAGAGGGAGTATCAGCACTTAGTAGAGTATCGTGAGTCAGCTTAGATTTTTTACTAACCCACATATTGTTTCGAGAGAGAGGATGTCATTTTGAGTTTGTAATATTAGTCTCATTTGTTGTTGCGTCTTGAGGGACAATATAAGAAAGGCGATAGCTTGCACCACACCTCTTTTCGTATGTGTAGATATCAGAATACTAGTACACACATGTTCAGTTCTGAAAATAGTTTGTCGACTTGGCAAGTGCAAATAATCACGTCAGAATGTCTGCCAAGTTTGAATAACAAAATTACGGTTTTCTTGCAAGCTGGAAGTCTACCGTATGAGGAAGAATAGACATAACCTTTTTTGAGTTTATAATGAGACATCTCGTAGTTTGAGTTTCAGATATTGAAGACGAGATATTTTGTTTTGAATTTTGCAGTGAATTTGAGCTCGGCGTCAAAATATTCTCCCAAATTTTTATATTTTCGCGAGGCGTTTAATTGGCTACCATTAATCGAAATTTGAAGTTCATTGCCCTTCATGATTTCACTGTTTTTATACCCAAGGATCAGCATTTTAGTTTTGGTTTCATTCAATAAAAGACTATGAGCTTTCGAACTTTTAAAAATGAAATTAAGATCAGAATTGATTGCATCACAGGAAGTTTGTAGGTCAACCGGAAAAAAGGATTTATAAATCTGGGTATCATCAGCATATTGATGAATCTTACAAAATTTAAGATATTTGGAAAAAACAGCTGTATATAAGGTAAACAAAAGTGGGCCCAGTGTACTACCCTGGGGTATCCCCCGTGAGACAGTTCTACTTTCAGATATCTCACCATTTAT
>WOGR01006433.1:2147-13084 GCA_015342045.1 Leptinotarsa lineolata | reverse complement strand
ATCGTTTATTGAGAAAAGAATTTATAGCTTGTCAAACATAGGAAGAGACTTGACAAGTAGTAATCAACATTCCTCAACTACAACTCTTGACAACGATTCAATAAATACCTCTAGATCATTCTAATAATATTGTCTGAAAATAAGTAATATCTTGATTTTGCTAGAAGTAATTCTTGACTCATAATAAGGTAAGCAATTAAATGAGTAATGACTCCCGTGCAGGTAGAATTAAAATATGGTGCTATTATATATATGAAGAATATAAAATATATATTTTTCAAATGGGGCTCACTTTATAAAAATTTACCTCCAACTCATGTTCAGAGTTTTGGTGTGAAGCTCTCCGTTTACCGACAGATCTATGAAACGGTTCAACTTGGCCCTCTTCTGTTCTGGCTTTGGGATATGTTGATAAATTCTTACATAATCCATTCCAGTTCATATAAGTTTCCTCCCAAGCAGGTTGAACACCATTCACACAATGCTCTATTTTTCTCAGAAGAGTCATGATCCTCTTCTGAAGAGCTGCTCGACCTAATAATGATAATAAGAATAGTAGCTATTCATGCAATCAAGCAAACAGACAAAAATTAGCGAAAATTCACAAACTAGATTCCAGTAAACACAAGACACCTCAATAAAGAAATGAAGTTCTCCATAGAAAACTACTTTCAAAAAAGTTTGACTCTTGATAATAATCAACCTCTCTTTGAGTGGGCCAAGCGTCAGAAAAAAACATATGAGAGGTCGCCATGTAAGTTATCACAGCACTAGCAGATTGATGGGTATTTGAATCATTTCAACCTTTCAAATCCGGCGAGGATAGCATAATTGAAGCTCTACTTTGAAAATGACTAGAAATACTTTTACCCATTCTCATTAAACTGTAGAGCTGATCTGGCATGGAAATACATACCACACAGTTGGGTGAAGACAGAGGTTTTATCCATACCTGGGCGACAAAGACCAA
Source organism: Leptinotarsa lineolata (assembly GCA_015342045.1). NCBI lineage: Eukaryota > Metazoa > Arthropoda > Insecta > Coleoptera > Chrysomelidae > Leptinotarsa > Leptinotarsa lineolata. Next base: position 12,114 of record WOGR01006433.1, on the reverse strand, counting down.
CCACCTGTGGGTGGTGGGTCTTAGTCTATAGTACGTGGGCATACTTGAAAACTGGCTTCAAATCAAATAATCTAAATGAATTTTTTTTCCTTATACGAGGTTTTGGGCCATGTGGATATGCAGTTGGTTAGTACATCGGAAGGCAGATAGGGCGATGTTGTTGGACGTTCGCTTCTGCCTAGTTTGAGGAATGATACTCTGAAAGGAATTCGATTTTCAATTATCGAAAATCATCGATTTTGGGTAGATGATAGCCACTGACGAGTGGCCAAACAGCCAGAAACCGGTCTGCAAGTGTGTCCAATAATTAAAAATCGATTCAGTAAGTTGTATCGCCAACAGCATATGCAGGAATTACTTCTGTGAAGAATCCTACACTGACACCTGTTGGATATAATCCAACGCCCTTCATGGTATCAGCCAGGGGAGTAGTTGTTTTCTGATAGGTGTCAGTCCATAAACCTACTGTGTACGTGAGTTGAGACTGGCCTGAACAAATTGTTTATTTAGATAATTTGATTTGGAGCCAGTCTTCAAGTATGCCCACGAACTATACTATAGGAATAAAAATATACTTTATTGTCTGAAGAATGAGCTCCTATTGACAGAGCATTGCAAAAAATATAAATAAAGAGTATACAAAGTGGGATATTACATAGACAAAATATATACATGTTAATAACAATATAATAATATATTCACAAGAACGTTAAAAAAATATAAAATGTCAGTGAATGAAATAAAATTCCATAACTATTAGTCAGTCATACATTGAAAAGGGTATTTCACCTCTCTTCTGAGAGTGTTATGGTCATTTATGATCCTCGTGGTTTCTGGAAGGTTGTTGAACATTTTAAGATCGTTAATAATAATTTACTCAACAGCTGTCTCTGGTTTGGATTCCTGGTCACATTGACCTTGAAGTTAAGGAAACTGCTGATTTCCTTGCAACAAAGGCTGCTGCAAGTGGTTTCATTATAGCAGAACCCATCATTGACGTCGTTTTAGATTTTATCAAGCAAACACTGTCTACCTGGACTGAAAGAAGAGTTTCAGACTCCAGGCAAAGTCTACCAGGATTGGCCTATTCAAAGGTATTTATAGATCCTCAAAGAATGCAATCAAACAATTGTTAGATTACAGCAGGGTAGAGCTGTGCTTTCTATCAATTCTACTCACACTGAATCATCATTGAAGAGACTTGGTCTTTCGGAACGTTCAGACTGTTTAGGAAATAATTAAACAGCAGAGCACACGCTTTGTGCCTGCTCTGCCGGGATTCTCTCACCAAATAACCTGGAAAATTATCTATCAGAGAAACTAATCAGTTTCGTTAAGAGCTGGACTGATTTTAAACGTTACCTAACCTAAACAAAATGGTGAATGAAAAGATTGTGATTTTGTTTATCTGAAACTTCTCATAATTTCTTATTACAAAATTATTTTTTGGCATTCACATTTGTATATCGAAGCACTGCCTACAGAAGACAGAAAAAAACTCTTGAAAATTCATGTGAAACTTTCAACAACTCACCGTTAACGTGATCTGGAAAACACGGCCTTGTTTCTCCAGATGCTGCATGAATAGAAATTAAAATTATTACATGTGGAACTTAAACGAATATTAAAAAGACTAACCTGTTGTGAGAACATTGGAGGCCTGTGCCAATTCTTGATAAACATGATAATTTGGGACCAAATATGTCACTGTTACTTCATCAGATCCACATCTTATTTCTGCTTCCTGACAAAGAAGTGCAAAACAGCTCATAGCTACTAAGACTGCATCCATATCAGTACTCCATAGATACATGAAAAAAACAACCTGCAGAATGAATTGACTGTTAGAGTGACATTTTGAATAAATAGGATTAGGCAATGAATAAAGTAAACATTATCTTGAAAACATGCAAAATACCTCAAATAGTAAAAAAAACTTCCACGTAAAGCAAATCACCAGGGCATGAACACAACTATGAGAGAAAAGTGAAAACACGGTTTCTCAAGGTAAAAACTCTTGAGGTCTTTGAAGTGGTCTCTGCACAATGTTCTGTTAGAAATACGTAAAAGAGTGGGTATGATTCGCTTTTGTGTTATGAAAACATTAGATGGATGAAATAGATAATCCCCAAAACCGCACTTCGAATCTCGGACTTGACTATCTGAGCATAATGATTAGTACTAAGGATACCATTGACGTGATTTACAATTTTTTTGTAGATTATGAAAAAGCACAGAACAAGATTTCTCAATAATAAAATTCAATCTGTTGGCATCAAACCAGTCTACCAAATGAGAAAATATCTCCTTACATTCCTCTCAAAGAATATCATCAGACTAATTTGTGATTATGGAAGATGAATCATCTGAATACATGGTGAATGCAGAGGTAATTTATCTAAGTCACTAAGATAAATGATGAATAGTAAGGGGCCTTGAGGAAATCCAATTGTGACCTGTTTTTTCTGAAAATTGATGTCGATCACTACAAATTGACTCTTTGAGCTGTGAAAATTGCATAGTGGGATATACCACTAATTCCGCAATAAGTATACTCTTACTCTCATCGACACAATGGAACGCCCTGTTGAAATGATGAAAGATCCTTATGAAATGAGAAACAATGAATCCATAGAAAATTTCAAACAATTTACAAAGTCAAGGTTACTTGGCGATATTTTTAGACAATATCATGTGGGATAGATTGAGAATACCCACTGAAAGGCTGTGCGACATCATACGGTTCTTCAAACCAAATTATTTTCATCAATTGATGAGGTTTTTGGGTTTTGTTGAACTTGTGGTTTCGTTAGTGAGAATGTTCACTATTTTTCAGGCTGTTTTAGATGGATTTTATGAATGATACATTTCATTTCGAAAATAACGGTTTTGTTTGTTATAGTAACAGGTTTGTCATGTTTTTGTTTAAATAGTATTATACGAATGTTTCAGAAATGGGTTTTCTAGCTGCAATCAGGAGGAGTTCGTTTTGGCAATAGCACCAGAAATTAGTTAGGGCCTTGTGCCCTATTTACTTGATGTACTTCTAATTATACTTACTTCTAATTTTATATGTGCCTGCTTGCAAATTGCTATGGAACTGCCCAAATTAGCATATTCCTTATGTTTGGAAAGGAATGCATTTCTGCAAATCAAAATTTCTCTCAACCATTTCAGAATATCCGTGTAATTCATGATTTGGTGCTGAATCAACTTCTGGGATATAGAAAACATCACTTGGGAGCTGACATCCCAAAAAGTATTTATGGGAGCTTCGGGATTCCAAACCTCAATTTTCTCTGGATGATGGAGAACCAGTAGGGCCTCCATAGCTTCTTGAGCGACTTCTGGCATTGTCGGTTGGTGTACCAAGGAAACTAGCCCGTTGATTAGCTCTAAAGTGGAACTCTGTATTTCATGACCAGCCTTTCCTTGGTTGTTCAACATCAGCATAGGATCGGCGTGCACTAGTCGCACCATGTACAGTAATAAATTTCTATTAGGAACTTCTTCTGTGCGGTCCTTGAATTTCCCCTGACAATCTTTTCCTTTGAGAGTGATCTGAATCATCCTCAATGGAGTATGAGCAATATACCCCTGAGAAACTTTATTCAATGTATCTGTGAACATCGCCCGTAATTCCGAAGATTTATTATAAACCATGTCAATTTGCGGCCACCAATATAGTCTTGGTTGAGTGATGATTTTATACAGGGACCTCACCAATACAAAATGGTAACTGGAAGGAGAATTTAGGTTCAACAATACTTTGAGAGCCTCGTTATTGTGAGGTTTGATCCGAAACACAGAAACAAAGCAGTCGATCATCAAATCCATGTCGTGGTACATGTAATTTTGACCTCTCGTAAATGGTTTGACAGGATTGAATAAGAGACTCTGAAATTATATTATATTTGCAGTGATATTCACTTTCTAAAGAATAGCTCTTCAGAAATTACTTCAATGTTTTAAAAGCAAGAAAATGTTTTATTTTTATGTAATTTTTCTAGTTGAAATACAATACAACATTAATCGTGATTTCAGCAGAGCTACCCTCAGCTAAATTGAGGTACCTTTAAATCATTGATGATACTCTGGACAAGAACAAAAGAAACGTTATTGGAATCGAGGATATTGATGTACGTAGATGCTTTACATAGTTTAACACAAGTTACAGCTGCTGCCTCTGTCAATTGTTTACTATTTCCATGTGGTCCCAGACACCTTTTAATATTATCTAGGAACATTTTCTTTTTGTTATGTCTTGGCGAACAAAGTGCCCCCGAATCAGCATTGACTATTTCTTCTAGAACATTCTATAAAAACAAATAATTTCAATGAAATACTCCTGCATAGCAGCTGAGGTGTAATCAAGAGTTCATGTTATAGTTGAGGTTTGGAGGTTGTGATATTTAAATGAAAGAACAATTTGATCAACTTTCATTTGGAGGCAAATACACAATATTTATGAAATTAGAAACCGCCGTTTAAAAATAGAATGTAGCAAATTCAGAAGAAACAATGTACTAAACCATCTAATACATGTAATACAAAGTGTCTATGAGCAAAGTACCTATCAATAAATGGAATATGCCAAAAGAATTCAAAGTGAACAGAGGAATGAAATATAGGAGATTATACATTAATTACTTTATTATTTGGGATCAAGAATGATTTTATGACACTCCTGATTTCTCCAGATGTTTCATTAAATTTTTTATGCATTTTTCATCTGCAGCAAAAAATGCCATAATCTCGCATTTTAACAGCAGCGAAACTTTAAACACATTTTTCTCGTACACTATGTACGTTTTTTTGGCGAACACCACATATATGTACATGTATGTATATATTCAAAATAAAAATGTATTATTGTTATTATTAGCGAACTCAAAAGTAATAGTTATGTGTAATGTAAATATTTTCGAAGTTAATATTGTAACACATAAACTGTAAATATAAAAACCTACAGGTGCCAGTATTAACAGCATCATTTGTAAAGACCAAACAGAAGAACGTCCTTTTTTGTTATCTCCAAAAGCATCCAGGATATCAAACAGTTGTTCAGCACACTTAGACATTTCCTCATTGGGATTTTTTTGCAGCTCGGCAAACTCATATGGATATGTCTCCATCCAGTTCCACACAGCCTTCTCCAACGAATTAACTAAAACAAGATGAGCTGATTTTTTCAGTAGCCTAAATTTGGAAATGGCTTCTTGAAATAATTTTGTGAGCCTTCCTAAATCGACATTTATGTGCTGTATCAGCTCAATGTCACTGAAATCAGGACTTTCATCTGGACATGAAGCTAATTCTTGCAATTTCGAGGAAATTCGGTTGAAAACTGCATTGAAAAAATTCACACTCATGGCAAAGAGAACTTTGCTTGACAATAATCTAATTGCATGTACACTTGGATGATCGAGGGGCATATCTGGAAAGAATCTAGTTATTTACAAAGTTCTGAAAATAAACGTATTGATTCTCACCTTTTCCCACTAGAAAAGCACATATTTCCTTGAGTAAAGACTTCAAGTTCTGATTTTCTTCCATTGTAAGTGTAATAGAGTCTTTAGGTTGTATACTGAAACATTTTTCCAATGTTTCTAAAACAATTATTAGACTATCGTAATAATTCTTTTCCAGTTCTGGGCCATGTTGACGGGATACAGCAAATGCACCCATTTGATACTGAAAATAATATCAGAATATATTTTTCTGTGGGAAACTAGGACAGAACTGAAATATTTGATTAAAAAATCTACATAATACATGTATAGGAATTGTTACATATATGTGCCAATGCCCAGGTATAACAAGACAAATACAAAAATTTGAATATGCTTTCAGAATTCAATGGACAAACTCATACGACAGATAAACAATGAGGTAGGTCGTATATGTCCGGAAATGAGCTTTTTTCGGATATACAGGGTGTTAAACTTGCAAAATGACCACAAGTTGGCTTGAGCTTCTTTAAGTGGTATGTTTGGTTCAGTGCTCTTTACTCATGGCATTCCAGCAAGGTTATGGCTTGAATTTACCCTATATTTTTATTCCAATTACTTGATACTCAAAAACCCATTTTTGTAAATTTCCTAACCAATTTCACATGGGAAAACATAGGAATACAAATGAACAATCAAAACAATCTAATTTACAAAGTAATTCATTTATCATAATACCGTTTCTTTAATATTTATAACATCCATTTTTGCAAATATCTTATTCGATCCTCACTGTATTCAAGTGAAACTTCATTATGAGACAGTGAAAATCTCAAAATGAAGTGTTACTTGAAAACGTTATGGATTTTCATCAAGTATCAGCCAATTCCATAATTGATGCTGACTGGTCTTTCATAAATTTTCTAAATTGTTAACATTTTTGAGTTATATTTTTTGTTGATCGTCTCTATCTTCTATGCGAGTTCTGTGAAAGTGATTTCAAGAAAAAATTTTGAAAAAACTAGTGAAAATTGAAAAACTGCGTGCTTTTGAATAATAATAAAAACAACGGATGAACCACAAATAGAATAACTGCTGAAAATTTTCACCATTATCATCTATAAACACCCTAAAATGATATAAAAATAAATCCCAAATTGTCAGCAACAGTTATTGATTCAGCTAGAATGTGGATGACTAATTCTTATTTACTCTTTGATTCTTTTTCATATGACCCCACAGCAAAAAGTTAACAGGATTCAAATCTGGTGATATGGTAGGCCATTTGTTAAGTTCACCCCCAAAGCAAATAGTTTACAAAATTCAAATCTGGTGACCTGGTAGGCCATCGGTGAAGATTACGTCGACCAATCCAGTTGTTTCCAAATATCTGATTCAGGCAGTCAGTGAAAAATGAAGAGAAGCACCACTTAAACCACATTCCAATCCAAATATTCAAACGACATTTTTCAAAACATCAGGCAATATATACAAACTAGAAAATTACAATAATTTTCTGCATTCAAATGATCTGCTAGAAGATATTCTAGCAGATAATTTGAATATTTTCGACAATGCCTGCCCAAACAGTCAATCAAAATTTCCTTTCATGACCATGAGGATGAAAGAAAGACCAAAAACCAAAGATTGAATATTTTGGGATCCTTGGAAATCAAGAGATTGAAGAATTCAGAACCATCGAATAACTTTCCTCCTCCTAAACAAGCACTTCTCCTAAACAACAGAACTGCAATACTCTTTTAGACACGCGTTTCACAAACCAAGTTGGCGTCTTCAGCATATGAATTTTCCTACTGTTGAATTTGTTTTGTAATGATGACATTGGTAATCATTGTATATTTAAGTAAGAGGTATCAGGGAGTTTTGGTCTATCAAATGTCCAACTTTATGAGTTTGTACTAGGAATGATTATAATTATTAGTTACCTATCTAAGAAGTTACTGTATTGAAAACATGTCACATTATGTAAAACTTTCAAGTGAAAATATCACATTAAGTGTTATTGAATTAAAATATGTTATCATGGATATCAAGTATTCTACCACATGATAAAAATATGAATAAATGATTTTTCTTTGCTTTCATATATTTTACATATATTCTATAATGAAACATTTCAGGAGTAGGGAAGTTCATGAGATCAAATCTGGAAAAAAATTTCCATAGGATATTAGAAAACTCACTATGTAATGCAAAAGAGAATGATTTTTCGAACTCTAAATGTAATTGTCTATTTGTATCTACTATGTAATTTTACTTATTACTTTGTTATAGTCGGATAAGTGCTTTTTGTAGTTTTTCACATTATATATAATCTTTAGCAAAGAATAAATGATTATCTATCTATATATCCATCCAATACTTACAAGTTCGTGTATTCTTTTGAGCACTTTGACAAATCCATCCAGTACAAGTGCAAACCTGTACCTTGATATCTGTATAATACAGTTTTTATTTTGTTCTTCATTGATACTAGAATGAGTAGTTTGAGGACCAATTCGACAGGGTAACTGAAATGAGATCTATCAAAAAAGTTTAACAATTTAAAATTGCTGATAAGGAATGATTGGCCATCACATAAATATTGATTAGAAAGTGGGCAGTTTGAATAAGTTACTATATCAGCAATCAAAAAGGATTTTCTGAATACCAACCTGTTCCTCAAAACGAACAATTAAAGTATTAGCCCATTCTCCGGGCTTCTGAGTTGCCATTTCAGAAAAACTAGTTTAATTTCACATTATTAATAGGTCTTTTACTAGCATGACATTTTCTCCATGTTGTAGTTTGACACTTGATGGAAATTTCATTAGACACATTCGGTGCCCAACAGTGTTGTCGTTTCTATATATTCCTGTCCTTTCTTTTTATCGAAAGATAAACGGATATAAAAAATGTCAGAACGTAGTAAGTAGTAAGTGGTAGTAACTTACAAATCTCTATATCTTCTTAATTTTTATATTCCTTACAATCCCATAATTTTAATTTTCATGACATTTTTGTAAAATAATATTTTTCTAATATCGATTTTCATTTCACGGAACTTAGTTTTGACCAATATCTATTTCCGCACGTTTTTTCGCTTTGAGTGTGCATAAAACAATGTACGAATAGTATACACCTTATTCTGCACCCATCCTATTTGAATTTCTCAAATGTATTCACGGACAAATACTTATTTGTGGAAACAGCAAAAATAATGAATCGTAGGTTTGTTATGTTACCTTCGTTTTAAAAATTTTTTGCTAAAAATAATTTGAGCTCAATTAATTTGAAATGACAAAAAGACTAATCGTTGAACTCAGAATTCACCAACCTAATTTCAAATTTTTTTTCAAAACATTATGAAAAAACTCCAATAGAAAAATGTTTTTCATAGTGTTCAAAGAGACCAAAAAAAATGTATAGTTACATTTTATGACCATATAATAGACATGTATCGATGTTTATTATTTACTAAAGTTCATGCAAACAATATTTGTTTGCTGCAAGAACTTTCAACTCTTTCATGGGCCAAAACTGTGTATTGTCTGTTGTCTGTTATATTCCAATATTGTCAAGAGAAAGTGGTTTGTTCTGTAGTGGGTGACACGTTTTTAGGTTCATTTGGCTCCAGAGGTTTCCATTCTTCTTATTGAGTCATTTTCAAACAAATTCAAATAAAACACCATTGAATCATATGCATAAATCTTCCTCTGAAATCACTCATTAGTGAAAATTGGATGAAAATCCGTCCTACAGTTTTTGAATTTACCATGCTCAGACAAATACATGCGGCGAAGGGACTTTTGTAATATGAAGTGATGAAGAGTACTAGAGATAAAATGGATCAGCAAGTGAAATTTGATGGATCGTTATTTCCCTCAGTTCTAGTTTAGTTATTGCAACACAAAAATATTGAATCAACATGTTACAGCATTATCATAGAATGAACAATATCAACTGCACGTGCACTAGATATAAATTTAATATGTCCAACATACTAATACAATTTGAAAGTTTTTCAATTCTACTAACGGTAACAGCACATAACCTTACAGAATACACTCAGCTGGTGGTACATTTATCTTGAAGGGTCATGTTTCTGTGATCTACATTATATACTGGAGGCATTGTCGGAGGTGTTTGATTTCATATTGTTGCAGTAAATTCAAATTATTTAAACTTATCATCAATACTAGATAGTATAAAACAAAGTCGCTTCCCGCTGCCTGTCCCTATGTATGCTTAAATCTTTAAAAATACGCAACGGATTTTCATGCGGGTTTTTTAAATAGATCATGGAGTGATTCAAGAGGAAGGTCTATATGTATATAACATTTATTTATTCATTTATTTAGTTATCTATTTATCACCCAAACAGGCTATTCTAGCCTAATTACTTGGATAAATAAGGTGTATTTCAATTTTGTACATAAAAATATTGTCTATATTATACCTACTACCTATTAATCATTGATCATTGCCTAGAATTGTAGGAGATGAACAAAGTGGAG
>WOGR01006432.1:0-13085 GCA_015342045.1 Leptinotarsa lineolata | reverse complement strand
ATTCTACTGGGAAATAAATTACGTAAAGTAGGTACGAGATACCCCCTTAAAAACTCAAGGTACTTTGCCCCGTTTGAATCACCTTCGATAAAGTAGGGTCCGATGATCCTGTTTCTTACAATGCCAGCCCATACATTTACCTTTTTCGGGTATTGTGTATAATGCTCACGCATCCAGTGGGGGGTTTTCTTTGGCCCAGTACCTACAATTCTGACGGTTGACCCCACCATTTAATGTAAAAGTGGCTTCATCAGAAAAAAAATCTATTTTTTACGAGGAGACGGTCTTAGTGACAGTGTCTCAGTGACAATTAACCATCATGGCTTCACAAAATTCTATTCTTCTATCTGGATCATCCTCGTTTAATCCATGTAGAAGTTCGATTTTAAAGGGATGCCATTTTTCCAATTTCAATACTTTGCGTACAGCTGTTTTACTGACATCGAAATCACGACTAACCTTACGAACAGAAGTGTGCACATCTTCTTCAAAAGCAAGTGGAACATCTAGTTCTGTATCATCATTTACAGAAGGAAGACCTGATTTGCGTACATTTTTTTTCAATCTTACTGCTGACTGGATATTTTTCATTAAATAAGTTACACACTTCCATCTGAGTTCGCGATCTGTCTCCATAGCATCACAAGTATTTCAATTCTACGCTTTACACTTAAATTCATTATTACTTCAAATTTATTCGAAGTAATACTACAGAAAATTCACGAATTAACAACAACTACTGTCCTATTAAACAGTTACTGAACGTCAATCGTAATGATGACATTTCACAATAACAAAAAAACCAGCCGCCTTGTTTTTTGAAATTAATAAGAAATACTTGTTGGAACGGTTACTGTCAACTACAGCAAGGACTACAGTTCGAACATTCAAAATAAAGTCATGCATTTATTACTGAATTACTTTCCCATTTTTAACTTAATCATTGGAAAAAAATATGAAATAATTGGTTAATTCCTACTTTTATTAGATATCGATAAAATTTATTTACAAATTCTTCCTGTTAGACCCAAAGTATCATACCTTTTCGGAAATAGCTCGTTACGGATTATCTAAAACTGACACCAAATACAGGGTGTTGCATTTAAAAATTACCTATGACGTCATCATATTAATATGGATCACCCTGTATGATGAAATTTTATTGTCAAATGTAGAATACTAAAATTAAAAATCGACGTATTTCAGGTTTTTGTAAAACGACCTTTGGTTATGGAAATATCGAATTTATTCCATACTTTGCGGACACACTGTATATTTCTAACGTTTGGTGTATAAGTTCTCAGGGAGGTTAGGATGGTTTAACAAGGCCGAATGAATGAAATCATGTGTACCAAATTCACGTAAGAACGTATCATGTTTAGTACTTTTTGATAAAAAGACAAACCTGTTGCATTACATGTTAGCACGTGATAAAACAAACGGCCTGAATATTTTTATATTTGATAATATTTCCTTCTTCTTATGGCACCCTGGGAAGAAATACAATCTAGAATTTTAGAAATGCTTCCTCCTTTAATAGTTCAATAGCCTGACCCAGACTTTTTGTATATGTATAATTTCTGTTCAGTTCTTTTCATCAACCATTTTGTATTGATTTAAATCCATGATATTAATTCCATAACTGTATTGATACGTGAATTCATTTGTATACGACACAAATTTCTTTTTAGTCAGTTTCAACTGAAATTTTAGTTTCCGTATGACAAAAATCAAGCTGACTATGATGAAGTGAGCAAAAGAAAATGCCAACAGAAAAAGAATCCTAAATGCCAACGTAAAAAGAGGAAAACTGTTCCTGATGGTTGCCTATCGGATGGTTGCCACCAGAAATGCACGTGTCATGATTCGCAAATAATAGGTTTTGAAATGGGTAAAGATTGCAATCGGTCAGATGACAAGAAAAAATGTCCGACAAGGGAAAGAAAATGTCCGGTAGTGGATACCTCAGTGGATGTGAGTTACTTCTACGCTTTTTGAAAGAATATATGAATCAACTTGAGAAAAATGAATTTACAAGGGTTATCTCATGTCAGTTTTCTAATATCCCTGATAGAAATCTTGTTCGGGATGATCTGCATATTATTTATTCTCTTCAAGAGATTTTTCAAACTCAATATTTTATGTTTCAGTTGAATTATTTCTATTTACCTAAATACTTAAATTTGGTAGAATACTTCTTCGCTAAGGAAAAAATAGTTGCAGTAGAGTAGACTAGAAAAACTTATTATTTAAAAAATATAGAAAAGGCTTAATGACTTTCCACGTCTTCATTGTCATAGATGAAATGTGGGAAACTAGCGAGATAATTGGGAAAGCATTCAAGTTCAAAATGAACTCTTCATTGAGATGTGTACATTAAAGTTACTTTCAGATACAAAACGGAATAGGAAGCCCTGCCAAAGCAACTACTTTCATATAAATATTGAATTTCACAAATGAGAAAGGGCAAAACACAAGCAATACAGGGAAATCGTTAAGGCGCTCTAAGAGCGGTGCCTGTGCGGAAGTAACGATTCACATTGGATTTGAATCGCTGGAAATTAAAAAAATGTTCTGAGGAAGTTTGTTCCACATAAACGCGTGCTCCAAATGGAAAAGTTCTTGAACAGTGAAGTTCGAGGTGTACTGAGTTGAACCTCGAAACGACGAGCAGCCACAGTCCGTCGCGTATTTCCGGTATGTACCGGTCCTGGTGGAATCGAATATGCCAAGACACTTGAACACTTCCCGTGAAGGTATCTACAAAAGAGACAAATCTTGAACCTTTCTTCGATGTTCCAGACTATCAAGCTTGTAACTGGTGTTCGCGTCTCCAATCAGTCGGATGGTTCTTTTTCGAATGGAATCCAGCAGCTTCAAGGTGTGCATAGGGGTGGAGCTTCATACATGTGAACAATACTCCAAAGGAGGTCTCAACTGAGCTTTATAAAGCTTCAACAGGTGCTGATATTAGTACGGTTTTCTGGTTCGGAACAGTGTTCCAAGCTTTTGACAAGCAGCCTCTACAATTCCAGCGACATGATTGTGCCAAGACATATTGGTGTCCATTTTACAACCCCAACAAACTTATCGAAGCGGACATTATTATTTCGGTTTCGGAGGCATTAATATTTTTGGAGAAAATCGATGCCTGGGTTTATGTGGCATTGAATTGAACCTGGTTACTTTCACCTCAATTCGAAATCACTTCTTTATCCTCATTAAGGTATGCAACCTCCTGCTGCCGGTGAAGATGTGCCTCCGCAGCCGATCTCCTGGAATCCAAATGGAATGACGAGAAAAGTGTTCTGTATGGATCCCTGGGGAACACCAGTATTGATGGTAAAAGTATTGGAGATATATCCATCGACGGTTACTTGCAGGGGACGTTTTTTCAGGAAGCTAGAGAGTCATACATCAAAGTTTGGTCAGCAAACCCTTATACAGGGCGTTCCAACGAAAACTTGACCCACTCTGTAAGTCAAAGACGGAAGTGTAATTGAAAATGTCAAAGAATTTTTCCATTTTTATTTCTAGGGGGAGTAATCCTGATATGAAAATCATACCAGAAACTTCACCCCTGTGCAGTCAGCGAGTACCCATTTATTTTGTTCAATAGTATGGGGAGTTGAGTGATACATCATTTGAACGGCCTTGTGTTCCTCTATTTTTTCTGTGATTCGTTTCGGAATTGGTCCATTCGTTATTGAGAAATTAAATGTTGAACGTTTTATTTTAGAAAAAACAGAAAATTCGCTGTCGTCCATTTTAACAAATAATATCAGTGGAAACAAAATCAATGGATAAATTCTTCAAAATGACCTCCACCTAGTTCCATACAATAATACAGTCCACTCTCGAAGACGTTCCGTACATTATTCAAGATGTCCGGAGTCAGCAATCGGAATTCACGAACAATTCTCTGTCGCAGGTCTTCTAGATTTGTAGACTCAGTAGAGTACACTTTCGATTTCAGGTGTTCCCACAGAAAAAAGTCCATCGGTTTGAGATCAGGAAATCTAGATGGCCACTGCATTGGACCCCTTCTGCCAATTCAACGCATTGGAAAACTTTCGTCCAAAAACTGTCTCACCCAAATATCAAAATGTGGGGATGCACCATCCTGTTGAAATGTTATTTCATTTTACAATAAATTGTCATCATTTTCCAGATTCAAGTATGTGTCTTCATTGGGATTACCTTCAATGAAGAATGGTCCAACAATATGATTACCAATAATTATGTCTATTCACTTCACCATCCAACACGAAAGAACTTTTGTCTGAAAAACATGTATTGTATAATAGGTTTGGGTTATTGGTCAATTTCTCGCTGATCACCTCATAAAACTGAAGTCAACAATCAGGATCGTCGTCGTTTGATTCCTAAACTAGCTTTATCTTGAAAGGATTGAATTTGTAGGCTTCCAAAATCCGAGAAACACTAGTAGCTGATACATCAGACGGTCTATCTACTTGTCTGATAGATTGTCGATTATCCAGTTGTACATGTCCTGAAACTGCAACATCAACTACATCATTTCTGACAGGATAAGATACTTTGTTTTCTGTTGTGAAAAAAACCTAAAGTTCGAAATTTAACCATTAACTGTTCAACGTATTGATGGCTCACGTTGTGGTCTGGATGATTCGTATTATAAACTCTTGCAGCAGCTTTAGCACATTCATTATTTCGATAATAGGTTGCAACAATTTCTATTCTTTCTTCAGGGAATGAACCATGTTGGAACACATTGAACAAGTATGACTGAATAATAAATTCGTGAAGAAGTGACAGTGGGCAACTATTTACTGTTTGTTCTGCGACAACATAACGTTCACTACTAATTAAATAAATTCTGCGACAGAGAATTGTTCGGGAATTCCGATTTTTGACTCCGGACATCTTGAATAATGTAAGAAACGCTTTCGAGAGCAGACTGTATTATTGTATGGAACTAGATGGGGGTCAATTTGAACACTTTATCCGTTCATTGTGTTGCCACTGATATTATATTTTGTTGTTTCCTCAATAAAATGAGCGACAGCGAATTTTCTGTTTTTTCTTAAATAAAACGTTCAACATTCAATTTTTCAATAACGAATGAACCAATTTCAAAAAAAATTACAGAAGTAATAAAGGGACAAATGATGTATCACTCGACCCCACAAGCATTTAAAAAAATACGAGGGGTAGTTGCTGACCGCAGGGGGGTGAAGTTTTGGGTATGATTTTCATATCAGAATTAGTCCACCTGGGAATAAAAATTGACGTGTTCTTTGAAATTTTTGATTACACGTCCGTTTTTGACTTACAGCAGGGGTCAAATTTTCGTTGGAATGCCGTATATAATGGATGTCATGGTTCCTGATAAAAGAAACATTGCCTGACAACGAGACATCTGAGACCAAAATTTTTCGTCAATCATCAATTCGGTGTTCTCACTCAGCGTAGGGTAACATTGATTTTTGAGGGTGTTTTGAATATTTTAGATGCAGAAAAACCCAAAAACGAACAGCACCGCTTGAACAATTGGTGTACCTAAGAGTACACAATTGGTGTACCCTTACACCGGAATGTTCAAAGTAATGGACGTGTTTTGCCAATTGAATGCCTTTAACATGTCCAGAATTTCATTTTTTATCTCAGTCCTGGAAAATTGATGCATTTCGAGTCTCATTCATCGCCAATTCCACCAAGCACTGATAGAGAAATAAAATTGACAATGAATATTACTTATGTTCACTTTTATTACAATCATTTTCTTGCAGGGTGAACGCTATGCAATAACAACATACAATTTAACTTACTCACTTATATTTTGAATTTGTTGATGAAATATAGTAAAGGGCACAATGATGAAATATATGAACAAAAATAAGATGAAAGAACAAAACATTCAAAATATTCAATTAATACTGTAAAAATAAAGCTCCCTTATATTGTATGATCATAGGGCAATTAATATTGAGAAATTGTTACTTTAATGATGTTAAAAACTTAATACAGATACATTTCTGCATTTTTTCAAGATATTTTTGTGTGATTGACATTTTTTGAAACATATTAAAAACAAAAAAGGAGTACAAACTTATGAGACCAGAAAAAATCTACAAAATATTCAACATGTTTCAAAACATCTTAAATTTCTCAGAAAAAATTAACGGGAACAGCAATATTACTGCATCTTCAGCAGTAAGATGAAATTATACATATTCTATAAAATTCTGTTTCTTTCTGATAACACTATACCTGCGCATATGTCCGTAGGAGTTATCGCCGATAGCAAATATATGAGGTGGTAGCTCGCCAATTTTACGCTCCTTGTATAGTTTAATTTGATCAGCAGTGTATATCGGCAGAATTTGGTAGGGGTTAACAGCCACTAAGATGGATCCGGTATAGGTCTGTAAAATTACAAGGAAGATTTTATGCATACAACTTTTGGATACTATTGAAATCACTTATTGTATCGATAAAACATTTTGTTTGCTTTACAAGATATCTTTCTGAAAATATATGCTTATAAAATAAAAGTACATGCAAGCATATCGACGCTATTACTGCAGAATGTAGTATGTCGAAGTTCTGATTTTTTGAATTTTGGCGTCAACTGACTGCTTTAATCAGTCACAAAATATGTCTACAAAAGGGACAACATTTTTCAACAACTAAAAAAAAAGTCCGTACCAGTAATTGAAAAGATTTATGGTTTTTTGTATTCCCTTAAAAGTAGCACTTTTCAACATAAGACATATATTGCAGTATTTTCGTCGATGTGCCATTTCACAATCTTCATATGCCTATTGAAGAAAGCATCTTCAGATATGTATGTATTATCTGCATTTAAATATAATCATTTTAGTAATAACATGTTATTATCAGCAAAACAATGGCTCTAGAATCGAACCTTGTGGAGCTCAACATCCTAACACGGTGGTTTTATAGAGAATCGAAGAGTATTCAATTTGAGGCTGTCATTAAAATAACCTGTATCTTTTCAAGTACTGATTTTATGCTATTGCATAACAATTCTTGTTTCAACTGAGATTACCTAAAGTTAAATGTGTTTTGTATTTTTTGTATTATGTGTTGTATTTTATATATTCTGACAAACTGTATGCAACTGTTTGTAATTAGCATTTCTGCAATATTGAACTATAATATCTCAATCCTTAGATAGAAAGCCGCCATATTAATCAAGTAACCTCTTACATAAATGAGATTTTCGTTGTATCGTATAAGGAGATTCCTTAGGATGCCAGCTTCGTGAAGATCCCCCAATCCTATCATGTCTTCCACCCCGTGAATAGATGTCGCATGCATCGCTTTGATCCGTCGTTCGGGGGACAACCAATGTTCGTGGCCATCGTCATCTTTTACGGCGATTCTTCTTCCTTCGGCCGACACCACTCTCGCGCCTATGGCGACATCGAATTCGCCTCCAGACGCTGGCTCGATCCATATGTAGTCACCCTGTAAAGATAAAATTCAATTAGAAATAATAATAATACTACTAGTATAGAGAGATGCTAGTTTGGAACTTGATTGACGGTTGATAATGGGGTCGGTGGAAAAGTCAAATCACGAATGTACAAGATAAATGATGATGTGATTTTTTTTCAAGGACAAAACACACGCACTACAGGAAAATCCTTAAGGCGCTCTAAGAGCGGTGCCTGTGCGAAAGTAACGATTCGCGTTGGATTTGAATCGCTGGAGATTAAATTCATTTGGGAAAATGTCTCCAAATGAAATAGTTTTCAAACAGTGAAGTTCGAAGTGTATTGAGTTGAACCTCGAAACGATGAGCAGCCACAGTCCGTCGCGTATTATTGGTATGTACCGCTCTTGGTCAAGTCACATGAACACTTCCCGTGAAAGTATCTATAAATGAAAGATTTGTCTCCAACCATTTTTCATTAACGTGGAGGTCAGAATAGTTGAATATTGCTTTTTTCGTCCTTGTCTTGTACTAACAAATAGTGTTGTGGTAGGAAAATTGATGAAATTTTTAACCCTTGGTCGTTTTTTGTCGGTATTTCATGCCCATATGTGGATGCGACTCCCAGTTGTTCTTGCACAGATGTTGATGCAGCCACCTGAGGTTCTTGTATAGACGTTGATGCAACTAAACGCGGTTCTTCATCAGATATTGATGCTAGCATCTGAGGTTCCTGTTCAGGCGTTGATGCAAATACCATGAGTTCTTGTTCATCAACCAGCAGGGATTCTTGTACAGGTGTTGATGCAACCACCAGTGGTTCTTTGGATGTCAGAGTTGCATTTGTCTCAAGAGGAGAACAGCTTTCTTTATCTTGAATAACTACTGCTTCACCTTGCAGTATAAAGTCTTTGTTAGTGAACACATCTGAGTTCATTGGAAAAATACGAGTTACTCCAAGTCTGTGAATATTGTGGGCTTTGCAGTGCTTGTAAATATCATGAGATAGGTGGCTTGCGTGGTTATCTAGTATCAACAAAACTGGTTCTTCTGCAGAAGGTTTGGCAAATGTGAAATGTTAAAGCCATCCAAAAAAAAAGAGTTTCATTGATCCAGCCATTTTCTGAGCAGCGGTTTATAGCACCAGGTGGGTCATCTTGTTCCAGGAGAATGGAATGTCGTTTCCTTGGGAAGATAAACATTGGGGGTGTAAATGATTCAGCAGCGCTCATCGTACACATAACGGAGATGTTTTTGCCTCTCTTCCAACTTGAGGGATCCTACCCTTTTCTGTCCTTTTGGAGCTAATATTTTTCCCGGATCTTGGGCGGTTGAGATCCCTGTCTCATCACAATTGTAAATATTTTGGGGGTAAATTTATAAGTCTCCAGAAGTTTCTCGAAATTCTTGAAGGAAAGTGAAACTTCTGTTTTCTCAAAGGCCGTTACTCTATTTATACTGGTGGCTTCTGGCTTCCTTACCGATATCCCATTTCTCTTTAAGAAGCCTTCAAGCCAATCTCCTCCAACCATTTTACCATTTTTATTAAAATTGTGTGGCAATTTTAAATTAAACATATTCATAAGCCAGTTTTCTTACTTGAATAGCTTTGCAACCATAAAATATTTTAGCCATTTTCTACACTACATCAGCTCTCTTTTTCAACTTCTGCAGTAAATACAGCTTTCCCCCCTAGATATGGGTTTTCAAACAATTTCTTCTTGTTTCGAATTTGCAACGTGAAAAACGTAACTCCAATTTGATTGACGACTTTTCTCATAGATGTTCCACAGCTTACCTCGTTAATTCTTTGAGACGTGAAATTACATCAATTTGGCGCTAAAACAATAACCAACAGTATAGGGCGCTGGACGCTCGCGGGCAGTGAGAAGAGAGACCTAATACACTTCACATGCGTTAAGTATTGTTTATGCGTTAGGTGTGTGCGTGACCACCATTGCCCGCTGACCATCATTGCCCTACTCTCCCCAACTAATAATGTACATGCACAAAATTTCTATCATCATTTCACATTAAAAAAGAATATTGCGTGCTTGCTAGTTAAAGTTTTATAATACTGTTAATAGTATATGTCTAACGCACTCTGAACACTGATCGTCTATCCGACGAGAGAGGTGGAGCCTGCCTTCCACTGACGTATGCGTGAGAGAAAGGGAAGCTAGACAAACTGGCGCCGTTACGCGTTAGGTATCAAAGTGGTTTACCCTTCAAAAACGAATGGAATTTTATGATTATTGAAAGTACTGAAAATAAGCCGAGCGAGATATTCGATGACTTAGTCGAAAAAGAAAAAATGTAAAAAAATATCAAAAATGAATAAGTAGACGAGAAGGATTTGGGGAGTCTGGTGGAGAGTGACCCATTCCAAAAGGTGACTGGGATGGTGGAAGAACTGGGCGTCAGCTCCCATGCAATTTTTGAGGGGTTTTAAACGTATTGGAAAGGTCAAAAAGCTCGAAAAGTCGGTGATTCACAATTTGAACGATCGACAGAAATTGTCATGTTTCGAGGTCTGTTCTTCTTTGCTTATGCGCAACCAAAACGATCCTTTTTTTGAATCGGATTGTCACGTGTGATAAAAAGCGGATTCACTACGATCACAGGATACGTTCAGGACAATGGTGTGATTTCACTATAACTTTCTGAAACTGGGCCAAACTACCACAGCACAGTGCTATTGTGAGGAAATCGACGAAATGTACCGAAAATTGCATCAGCAGTAGCCGTCACTGGTCAACAGAAGAGGTCCGATCCTGCTCCACGACAACGCCCGTTCGCACGTTTCACAAATCACCGTCTATAAATTGAACGAATTGAGCGTCGAAGTTCTGCCTCCCCCATCATACTCCCCAGACGTCTTGCCAACCGACTACCATCTTTTCAAAGACTTCGATAACTTAGGTTAGGTCAGGTCAAAAGTGAGTGGGTCTGGTATTTGACCCATAGCTACAACCCGCAAGGGTTTATTGTGGCTCACCTATTCAAACTCTACCAAATAGAGCCAGCTTCTTGACGAAGCCGATCAGTTTGTATTGTGAGTGATCTTTCAGGTCAGATGGTGGTAGTGCAGTCCTACCAAACTCTGAAAACCTGATACGGTCCACAGCGTGCACACACAAAGTATATGCTCTGCTGTTTCATCATATTCAAAACAATGGCGACATACACTGTCTTCCGACAGTCCCAGTCTCTGCATATGATGAATCAGATGACAGTGACCTGTGAGAAGGCCTGTTAGACATCATAGTTCATCCCTACTGTAGTCCAGCAAGTGTTTGGTTTCAAGCTTCGAAGGGTGAATGAACGCCTTGAAGTGAGCCAATCTTGGAAGATTTTGCCAGAAGTCTTTTAAATTTCCTGCTATCCAGGTGTTCAATGTTTGATTGACAAAGCCTAAAGCAATGTCAATGACAGGTTCTGGTCCGATGAAACTACTTGTAGCAGCCTTGTTTGTAAGGGAGTTAGTAGCCTCGTTGTCTTCCAGACCAGTGTGGTCAGGAATCCAGACCAGAGACAATTTGTTAGGTCTTCCTGTTGAGGAGAGTCGTTTTTGACAATTTGCTACCAATTTAGACGTTGCTCGGTAGGAGCCAAGAGCTTCCAACGCCGCTTGACTGTCCGAGAAAAATTTTATTGACTTGTGTGTGAGGTTGGATTCTACCAATCTCTCCGCACACAATTCAATAGCAAATATTTCTGATTGGAATACAGTCGCATAGTTCCCTTAACAGGTTGATATCTCTGTCCTGGGTCTGCAACTGAAAACACCTACACCAGAGCCTGAAGGTGTTTTTGATCCATCTGTGAACCAACAACTATCTGTTCTTAATATTTTCTTCTTCCGGAGGATCCAGTCCTCTCTACTCGGGAAAAAAAGTTTATAAGGCAGTTCGTAGTTGACAGTTGGCGGCATAAAGTCAGGGGTCATTCCCAGAATGCTGTGACTTCTAGTGTCAGCCAGCAATCTAGTGGACTCTGCATTAGATTGCTTTGTGCAATTGGCGATGTGCAAAAGTCTGTATACCGTACATCTAGCCTCTGTCTCCAGAGAGGAGATAGTTCTTCATGGTCGCTGACGGTGTGGAACTGATGGCACCATAGATAGCCAGACAAGCCTGTCTCTGTATGCCATAGAGCTTCGCCTGAACCGTTTTCTGTAAAGCTTTCGGCCACCAGGCAATTGCTCCATAAGTGATCATCAGTCTGACAATCATCACATATATCCAATAGATTTGTTTAGGGCCTAAGCCCCAAGTTTTACCAAGAACCCTTCGACAATTGTTTAAATTTCTTCCAAGTGAGCGTTCCAGGTGAGTTTTTTATTGAGGACAATGCCAAGATATTTCACCTCCATTCCAAATGGAATGACCCCACCATTGAGGGAAAATGGCGTTAAATCATCTAATTTTCTCCTCCTGGTGAAGGGGATTATGACAGATTTGCTGGGGCGACAGACATCTGCTCCCTCTGGCATCAACTGTGAACCACGGTTGGTGCCATGGATTGTAGTATTATACCGAAACGAAACCGGGGTAAATAATTTTTTCTTAGATCAACGACCTTGGAAAAACCCAATATATCACCCAAACCGTTTGCTGCGTCTGAAACCAATATGGTGACTGAAACAAAACGAAATACGGGATAGACTAAGGAAAATTCTGGGACCATAAATTATTTAGCCTGTATTCAAGTTTATTCAAGTTAAAACGGTCCCCATCCAAGTAAGAATACAAAAAATTGTCGAACACCCAGAAAATATCGAATCATTGTAATACAAAATTGTTTGTGGTTTAATTTTCATTGGTTTACCGGACGAATATAAGGCATTCACAAAACAGTCTACTACAATTGAATTCATGTAGAAGTTGTTATTTCAAGATGATATGAGAAGTACAACCAGTTCTGCTGAGTCAGCATTTGCTAGCAAATGTTTCAATTTTTTTTTATTTACAATCAGCCGCATCAACCTGATGGTTAGTAGTGGCGGATAAAAACTAATCAGGTAATAGTTACAATTTCATAATGAGGTTCAAGTCAGTTGAAAAGCAAATAATGTTCTTCACTAGAAGTCTTCCTAGAGCTTCTCTAAAATCTTGAGGTATATTGTACTTGTTTATTTCTATTTGGACATTCGGACATTCCTTTATGATGTGTTTTACTGTAAGTGGCATTTCACAAATTTCACACTGTTGTTCCTCTCCTCGAGATATCAGGTATTCATGGGTGAGCCTGGTATGTCCTATTCTGAGTCGAGTCACAATCACTTTTTCTCTTCTCGTTTGATTTCCATGATCCCACGGTCCTACCGCTATTTTTATTTCTTTGAGTTTGGACTGTATATTTTGTCATTTTTTTGTTCCATATGTTACTCAGCAAACTTTTTATATATGGTTGTAGAGAGTGAGCTGTGAGGCTTCCTTGTTCTGGTTTATTATCGCCTCACGTGCGCTTCGGTCAGCTGTTTCGTTGCCTCCTATTCCTATACGGGAGGTTAAGTTAGGTTAGGTCATTAGTGAGTGGGTCTGTCCGACCCTTCACCGCAACCCATAAGGGTTTATTGTGGCTCACACCTATTCAAACTCGACCAAATAAACCCAGCTTCTTGACGAAGCCGATTAGT
>WOGR01006430.1:0-13086 GCA_015342045.1 Leptinotarsa lineolata | reverse complement strand
AATAGCTGTGGTGTATGACATCCGACACATCGTTTACAAAAAGAATGAAGAGTATTGGGCCTATATGCGAACCTTGTGGAACACCGGACGTTACAGAAATTTGTGATATGGACCCAGCATATTTAACATACTGAACTATTACCTAAATAACTCATCCATTTTGACATGTTACCATTAATGCCTAATGCTAGGAGCTTAGCTGTGAGAAGATCATGATTTACTCTGTCGAATGCTTTAAAGAAATCAGAGTCAACTTGGTGTTTTTCCTCTAGATTATTCAAAAGGAAATATTGATAAGCCAGTAAATTCGTCGTGGTAGATCTACCAGTTTTATAACTGGTAGATCTACTGGTAGATCTACTTTTATAACATGGCTTTATAGCCATGTTGGTGTTCATTTATTACGTTTTTCGTATCGAATGTGAGTTTTTTTTTGTGATCAAACAGTCCAGTAACTTGGGAATTTCAGATTGCTTGCTCACTAGACGGTATTTTTTAGTGTTATCTCTATCTCCAGATTTGTGGATTGGAGTTAGAAAACTTTGCTTCCAGAAATCAGGATAGGTTCCCGTGGATAAAGAAAGATTAAATATTGTTTGTAAGGGTTTCGCTAGAGTGAATATGCAGTTTTTTAAAAATTGCAAAGGAATTCCGTCAGGACCAGCTGAGAGTTTTCCTGGGGCTACCATGAGTTGGTTGATTATTTCAACTGTTTCAATATAGTAGTTGGAAACATGTAAACTTTCTGTAGAATAATATTGCAGAATTTGAGTATAAAAATTTCTAGAATCACACCAATATTTGAGTCTGGAGAAATTCATAGAGATTCTGTGCTTTAAATCAAATCTGTTTGCAGGTACAGGACAATATAGAAAAATCTTCAGAGGAAATTGTGGATGACCCAAAAATAGAAGAATCGGTATTCAATGAGTCAATAACGATTATTGACAAACATGAAAGATCTTTAACCGATGATAATGTGGAAACTATGGAAGATTTTGAAAATGAAAGGATGCTACTAAATGATATACCTCCAGATGACTATCAGCCGGAAAGAGATGATGATAATACTCATCAATCTGATCACAGTATCGGACAAGTTGATCATAATAACCATCTAGTTGGGCAAGAAGTTATTAGGTCTCCAATATCAGAAACAAATTCTGAGTGGAAATCGGAAACTGAGTTAAGCAAAGCATGCCAGACACAGAATGCTGGCAGTGCGTCCCCTATGTCACAAGTTGTGGAAGAAGAACTAGTTCAAGAAAACGACAATAATTTTATTCAGGAAGATCAACCCGAATATTTCTACATGAACTCACAAAGTAATGAATATGTTGAGCGGGAATCCAATGAATACATAAGTCAACAAAGTACTGAGCAAACTCCTTTCACAGAGGTTGAAAGTACTGAAAATTATGAGCAGGCTGAACCAATTTACACCTCAGCAAATATTTTGCATGGGGATCATTTAGATTTCGTGAATTTGGACGACATAATCATCATTAACGAATTTCCTTCAAATCAAATAGTTGCCCAAGTGGAAAATTTTGAGAGTACGTCACCCGAAAGACCTAGAGTTCTCATGACCATTGGAGAAATCCCAGATCATTCAAGGATAGATTACGTGGAACATAGGGACTTTGAGGAGAGCATGTCGAGAGGGAGTTCACAGGTCAACATTAGATCCGACGAGAGAATGCCTGCAAGAGGTGAGCTCTCGGGACAGGAAAGTATTGGTGGTAACAGCGACATAACATGGAATCAATTGCAATATCAGGAAGGTAGCTCTCGAATGTCTCAATCTTATGATTTGATTGGCAGAGGGTCATGGGAGGCTTCGGATAGTGATAGTATTGACATACCGAATACTCCGCAAAATTCCACTCAGGTTTCTTACCAGCCAAACGAGTACGAAGTTGAGAATGATACTCCTACTATTGTCAGCTGTACGGGTCCTCCTTTAAATTTCAAGTGCTCCACTTGCGGAAGAGACTTTGCAACTTCTAAAGAAAGGAAAGAACACGAGGTGGTGGAGCACTTTGAGAAATCAAAACCAAACCTCATTGGTAGTGAACTAGGAAAGAAGAGAGTGAAGAAACTTGTATTGAAGTTGAAACCCGAAAATGCGGAAGTTGAGCACAATTTTGATAATGTCTTTACCAATAAATTGAAGCAGGAAAATAATGCAGAACCTCAGGCTGAGAAACCACAGTTGGAAACCACTTTCAAAATAGATGAACCCGCTTTGGAACCTTTGGATCTGAAAACTATCTGTCCCATTTGTGACCACGTGTGCTCGAATGCTAGGGCACTGAAAGCACACAAAATGGAGGTCCACAAAGAAAATGCTGCCGTCAAGCACAAATGTTTAACCTGTGGTGAATTATTTCCCAACGAATACAAGTATACAGAACACCTCAAGATTCACCCTTTGGAGTGTAAGATATGCGGCAAGTTATTCTACAGGCGTCAAAACATTCGACTGCACATGAAAAGGCATTTGGGACTTAAACCTTTCAAATGTGAAATTTGCGACAAATGCTTCATCACCAGACAAAAATATAATGAACACAAAAACATCCACACAGGAGAAGCTCCCATCAAATGTAACCTGTGTGATGAAAAATTCAGGAGACATTCCAATTTGGTTCAACACCGCAACCGCCACCATTTCCAATTGAAAAAGAAGGTCAAGGACTACATTTGCCAGTGCGGAGAAATATTTCATTCGAAAAAAAAGTTGGCCTGGCACAAGGAAATCCATGATGCGAAACCGAAAGCCTGCACTCAATGCAGCGAAAAATTCCTCCACATGTCCAGTTTGACGAGGCACATGAGACGAGCACACAACGAAAAATTTCTGCCAGAAGACAAGCGTCAGAATGAGAACGTGCAATGCCCGATTTGTAAGGGTACTTATCTGAGATCTTCGTTAGACGTACACATCAAGAGTCACAGCGGCGAGAGGCCTTTCTCGTGCTTGATGTGTAACAAGGTGTTTACAACAAAGTGGAATCTCAAGCTGCACAAGTGGACACACGCGAGTCGCACTTCCAAGCCCTTCAAATGTGATCAGTGCGTCGGGGCTTTCATTAGGGAAACTGATTATATAGCTCATATGAACTCCCATAAGAGTGTGAGGCCGTACACCTGCAACTATTGTGGGGCGCAGTTCATTAGAAAATATAACTGTTTGCGGCATGTGAAAGAGCATGAAAATGCCAAAACTTTCAGCTGTACTGTTTGTTCAAAATCTTTCCATAGGTCATACTACTTGAAAGATCACATGAAAGTACACAGTGGCGTTCGGCCCCACCACTGCGGAGTTTGTGGGAAAACCTCCACTACAAAATCTAATCATAATAAACATTTACAAATTCATCATGCTAGAGAACCAGTAAGTACTGAAAACTAAAAGAAATAGAGTAGGTTTGTGGGATATGAGATATCTGATATATGACCTATTATATATATGATCCATTAGGTGCTGAGATTTGGGAGAACCATACAGGTGATTTTTAATTGCTCCAACTCTTTTCGTGAATTTTTTAACTTATAACTTCTTTATTTATATAGCTGAATATTGGTTTGATATACTTTTTTCAATTTCCAATAAAAACGGCTTCTGCTCAACTCTGGCGATTGCAGAAAAAGTAGTGAATATCATTAGTTCGGACTTCCATTGTCTAATATTATATAAAATGATTTGAAATTCCTGAAAGAATCAATAAAATTAAAAAGAATAGCTGAAAATAACAATTATATTAAACAAAAAAGCCGTCATATTAGACATGGAAGTCCGAACAAATGAAATTCACCATGAAAAATTGTCAACCACCTTCAAATAAAAAAAAGTAGTGTTCTGAATGGAAATATTTATACAGGGTGTATCTTAAATAATGGTGCTTACTTGTCATATTTCATGTAAAAAAGTTCATATGAACGTGTGTCTTAACTTGTTTCGTTCTGAGTAACGAGGTGTCACAGACCTTGTTTGTCCTTAGCTCACACAAGTTTTGACTTCTGAGGGTTGTCGTTCGTAGGGGTGCGACAGCTGATTACCGGAAAAACAGATTTTTAAACAGAACAGTAACAAGGAGCTTCTTTTCATGAAATCAGATCATGGATAATAATTCCAGTGGCGTCACAGAGGGTTGCCTGATTGATATTAATGGTAAAAATCATTGCACGCCACTGTTTTTCTCCAAGTTTGATATTTTCATCAGAGAACAACTATTAAAAAAACATGTTTGAAGACAAGATTTTATACAAATGAACTTTGAAAAAAATAATTTCGTTTGATCTAGGTTATTCTGTAACAACCTAGATCAAACAATTGAAGAAATTAGTTATTCATTATCAGTGCATTTGTATAAAAACTCTTCTTCAAGATAGTTTTTTTATAATTTTTGTTTTTAAACATTTTAGAATCAAAGTTGAAATTGAAATTATTTACTTTTGATTTAATTACCCTTCAACCCCAGCAAGGTTGAAATAACTCATGACATTATTACCGAAATGACACTAATTTGTAAAGTGGAATTAAAACTCCAAATCTAATTTCATGAAAAGAAGCCTATTGTTAGTCATAACAAACACATGTAGTTTAATCAAAATCGGCGAAAATAATTGTGAGTTA
The DNA here is from genome assembly GCA_015342045.1 of Leptinotarsa lineolata. Lineage (NCBI taxonomy): Eukaryota > Metazoa > Arthropoda > Insecta > Coleoptera > Chrysomelidae > Leptinotarsa > Leptinotarsa lineolata. Next base: position 8,444 of record WOGR01006430.1, on the reverse strand, counting down.
TCAATAAAAGAATATTTTTAGTAAAACTGTGACACTCTGTTACTCGGAAACGAAGCAAGTTAGGACGTACGTTCATATGAATTTTTTTCAATGAAAGTAGTAATAATCACCTGAAATCATTGACGTCATTTAAGATACACCCTGTATATGCTGCTTTTAATATACAGTGCCAATCTGGATAGTCTCCCCCTTATCAACTTTCAGGACAGTTTATCAGGGTGGGACTTTTGGAAATCAGATCAGCAATTCCTCAGTAATCAACAGTTTTATATTTGTTTTGGGAACCTGCAAATAAATAATTAAAAAAGATTCAGAACTCCAGTTTATTCAAATAAACGTTTACTATTTATTTCCTGACAATATTTCCTGTCTATCGACCTTGATATCTCAAAAAAACAAAAACCCAATGAAAATCATAATTTTGTGTCATACGTTTTAAATTCTGATTGTCGGCGGTACTTATGAGAAATTGCTTGGATGATTCTTCCATGTCTTTGTATTTACTGATTTTAAATTCAATTTTATAAAAAAATCTTTTTTAAATCTGAAAAGACTATAGTGATGACTAGTACCAAATTTATTAAGGGAACCTTCAAAACGATAACAACTAAATTCATTGTAGTTTAAAATTAGTTTTTTGAACATCAATATTATTCTGACTTTCTATCGTATCTTTCCAGTTTTTTCCTTTACAGTATTTCTGTAAGTTCTGTTTACTTTATATTGATAGAATCCAACCGTGAACGGATTTTTTCCAACTAGACTAATTTCAGGTTAATTTACCAACTAATAGAAGTACTTTTTGTTTTTGCTTAAATCATGAATTCAGGTTTATTTTAAACTCCTGGAAAAATTTTGATCAAAGACACGCGAATGTTTACTAGGCCAACAAGCTGCTAAAACTTACCCTCGCCACAGAATGAACCAAAAAAAAATATTTTTCTTACGCGCTAGAAGTTGACACGCATACTACAAGATACAAAAAAACTATTACATTTATGGAAATAAAAAACAACGGTACTCGATAAGTGACAACACTTGTTCCGAGTTGAATATAAAAGTGAAGATGAAGTACAAAGACTCAGACATAAAAAAATCTAATCTTAGAATCTTTTATATATACATACACACATATAAATCATAAATGGGGTAAAAAAACTTAATTAAAGAATTTCAGACTTGAAAATGCTAGTTACGAATAGGATCGTAATTATGCTTTCATTTTCTTCCTTCAATATTATCATTAATAAGCGATCTCGGAGAATTACGAATGAATTGTTCTTAAAAAATGTGCGGGAAGCGACTTGTTTTATTTCATCAGGTAGTCTGTTGTGAGTTTTCGGTACTAAGTAGGCATATACATTTCGTCATTTGATTATTTTACTGTTTATTTCACTCATTGTTTATATATCATCAGTTCAAAGTTTATTTATTCACCTTTCCACTTCATTATTTTTTCTTTCCACTTCATTATTTTTTTTACATTTTCACTAATAATTGAGAACATAACAGCCAAGAAAACATGGCTAATAAGAACTTTGAACAAGAACCCAAATTGTTCTTCTTGGGTTAGGCAAAAAGTTCTCTGTAGAAACCAAGGCCGAAATCATAGAAGAAGAATGTCGATAATTTATGTTATTGATGACTTGTTTATTTTGTTCTAATTTCCACTAGGTTTATTTATTCTTATGACCGGTTTCGGGGTCTAACCCATTCTTAAGTAAAAACTAACTTTTGAAGTCTGAACCCGGGTTATATGGGGTTGCAAGTAGGCTGGGAGGCGAGGTAGTGATTGAATAGGGGTACCAACTATGAAATTATAAAGATTACCGGGGTTGCTAAACTTATAAATTCAATAGTGGAGACCTACATAAACCGGTAGAAATTTTGACGCAAGGATTCGTGAACACGTCTGTTTGGACAAGAAAATCTACAATGTATGAACATCTTCAAGAAACAAAACACAAGATAAGTAAAGATAACCTCAAAATTCTACACACATGTAATAAACGGAAGAAAATGAATTTGTTGGAAGCCATGGAAATTGATAAATCAATACAAAAACCCGAAATATATAACTACCCCTTAAGGAGCAACTCGATTTATGTAGGTCTCTACTCTTAAATTTATAAATTTGGCAACCCCGGTAAACTCTATAATTTCATAGTTGGTACTTGGTACCCCTATTCAATCACTATCTCGCCTGCCAGCCTATCTGTAACCCCATATAACCCGGGTTCAGACTTCAAAAGTTAGTTTTCACTTGAGAATGGCTTAGGCCCCTAACCGGTCGTAAACATAGTGGAAATTAGACAAAAAAGACATTCATCTCATCGAAACGTCGATAATCAACTCAAATGAGGCCTATACTTTTTTAATGGGGTTATAAAGAACAATACATTCCTGAATAGTATGGAAAATTAGCCTGAACATCTATCGGAAATTTCAATATGATTTTGCCAATTCGTTATTGTTCTTTAGGGGCTCTTGAAAACACAATTGATTTTTTTTTATCTAATAATGGTTATCAAGACTATTGTCAAAAGTTTGGTATTAGGTGAATATTTGTCGTTCACTATTTGGTCTTCTTAGTAGTATATTTCAATTGTTTATCAGACTATTGTCTGATATAAAAATATTATTTTTATGGGTAATTTTTTTACGTAAGATTATTGATTTGAATTCTATTTAAACAAAACATATTGATTGTTCAATTATTGTTTTTCTCTTTTGAAAGCTGGAACTGTGATTGATTTCATTTTATGATATATCTATTGATTTTTTTCAATCTTTAGAGTGTTACGGGGTGAACTTTGAGGAGTCGTTGCAGAATATTTGTGAACAGAATTTTATATCAATTTTATTCATTCTGATACCTTATTTTTATTCATTTTATGGATGCTTTACAACATTCTGAATCAGTTGAAAAAATTTTATTCAATTTTTGTTTAAATATATTCTAATACGTACTATTTATTTAAGACTGTCATTAGTTTATGAAATGTCATTGTAATATAAATGCAAGATTTTTTCATTCATTCTTATATTCATGTGATTTTTCATACTCTACACTGTACATAGTAAATTAATTTTACATTTTTGAGTGTGCAATTGAAGTTTTGTATTGAATTGTACAAAATAAAATAATATATATATATCTAACAATGTTTACTATCGTTTTGAACTACCTTGGGGTTGTGGAGAGTTTAATGGAAATATGACCAGTTTTACAGTTGTAATAACATTGGGGTTTTAACGTCCACACTCTAGAAAGTACTTAAACGTGTCGAGCTTAACCACATATCTTTCTTTATAAAATATGTCCTTTCTGAAACGATAGGTGAGGAAGTTTTTCAACCAAATATCCTTGAGGATAGTGTATTTACATTTCGTCTTCATAGTAGTCAATCCCTATATTTTATGAAAGCTTATAGTATGGACTATTCTGGGATGGTCCTATGTACCGGGTTGTTTCAGTTGAAAGAAACTGACAAAAGTGATTCCAAGTTTTGTTTACCCCTGTATAGTTAAAGCCCGCTATAAACCCAAACAGCCCTATAATTTTAGGAAGCACTCTGAGTGAAAATATCTGCAGTATTCTCTTAAAAAAAAAACATGAGTTTGGTCTGTCACACATTTATTGGACACCCTGTATATCAGTAATGATTATTAAAACATAGCTTTCATCAATCTCTACAACTGTTTCCTGAAACATTATATTGTATCTTAATAGGGAAGCAGCTATTGTCCACCCACCTATCGTTGATACACCCTGTATTGTGTGGAAAAATTGTTGAAAATGCAGTTGCCCCTGAAATTCTCACTTTCTGATGAAAATTAAAGCCCAAACTTTTCATACATTGGCTTGATTACATAAAAAATATTACCTGATATTTTTTCCAGTATAAGAATTTTTTTTTAATAACACCCCCCTCCTTGGCATCAAATCGGAGTTTATTCTGCCACAGAAATTTTGAAATCGAGACACTATGTTTTATATTGATATTTTAGATTCAATTATGAATGTTAGAATTATTATAATTGAGTTACCACTTGAATTTCTCTTGTGAAACAGACATCGAGTTTTCAATAGCCATTTCAAGTACAGACTAACTTTCTAACACAAGTTCTATTCTACTACAACTCTTTCATAACTCTTGAAGCGGTTGTTTACATGACTCAACAAATTCGATTTTATGATGCTAATCCTTTTTCCAAAAGGCTTAGCCAGGGCCGGCCCTACCATAGGGCAAACGGAGCGGCCGCTCCAGGCGCCAAGCCCCAGAGGGCGCCTGCCGGTACTCTATTGCAAGCTTAATGTTTAAACTCTATGTTAGATTTAGAATCTATTATTCAATTAAAGAGTACAACAAATGATGAATAATAAAAAAGTATGTATGCGTAATGTGTGTATGGAATTAACTTTAAAGATGTGTGAAACAAGATGGGAAGGTAGAGTAACCACAGCTTGCAGGCGGTGCGGTATCAGTATTCCGAAGTAAAAAGTGCCTTGGAAGAAGAATATCGACACTCATCTGATCCCGTGAGAAGTTGGGAAGCTAAATCACATGCAGCCAATTTGGAGAAGTTCGAGCTTTTTTTGGCTTTAGTTATTTGGTACGACGTTTTAATCCACATTAATCTTGTCAGCAAATCGATGCAATCAGAGCACATAGATCTATCAGATGCTACAAAAATGATGCACAAATGTTTAAAATTTTTGAAAGAATATAGAGTTCTCATATGAAAATAAAAATGACGCGCCAACGGATCCAGAAATGTTATTCAGAACAAATATTTTCTATCTAATGTTAGACACCGCCATAAACTCAATAGAGACACGCTTTGCACTACTCTCTACAATTAATGAGACTTGGCGTTTCTTCAGTGATTTAAATAAGACCGATGAAAATTTGAAGAAACTATGTCTTGAGTTGGAGGAAAAATTAACACACGATCATAATCGCGATATTTCGGGATTGGAGCTCCCAAGAGAAATCACTTGTTCGAAAAAGTTTTTAGACATTGATAAAGGTCATTCGAAAGCGGTTCTCCAGCTCTTAGCATTGAATAATTGGCAAGATACGCAACCTAATATTTGGACAGCTCTCCGGATTTTTGTAACTATTCCGGTTACGGTTGCCAAAGGTGAACGCAGTTTTAGCAAGCTTAAGCTAATTAAAACGTACTTGAGGTCGACTCTTGCAGATAAGCTTTCTGATCTAGCCTTGTAATCCATTGAAAATGATATAGCACAGACATTATCGTATGAGGTCATAAAAAAATTGCAAATGCAAAAGTGCGTAAACAGCGATTTATTTAAAATTTGTTGTTCGTTTATATAGTTTATTATAAAGAGTCTCTAAGCGAAGCCTAAAAGGTTTGTTTTCAAAAAGCACTTCAACATTAATTAGTAGACTTAAAAAAATGTCTAAGTATTAGTTGCAATGTCAATTATTGATATCTCATTAGTGAATATGAATGTTGACCTTATTTTGTTTTATTGTTGTTAAGGTTAATTAAAATAAGTATACCTTAATTCCTTCATGATTTGGTTTTTTATTCTACATCATACATCAACTATTCCTAGTACCGTGAGGAGTGCAGTGCCACGAGTATGGCTGTTTTCAAATAACAAATTAGACAGGATCTTCTTAGTTCCATGCTCGCACTACATTGGTAGCGAGTGAGGGGGCGCCATAATTGAATCTCTCTCCATCCTAAAACTTGCCTCGGGCCGGCACTGGGTTTATCATTGAAACGGTCTGATAATGTTCAATGTGATATTTTTTTAAAGACAAAAAACAACCACTACAGGATACTTCTTAAGGCGCTCTAAGAGCGGTGCCTGTGCGAAAGTAGCGATAACTGATGAACACCTCCATGAGAAGAAATTCGCCTACCTGATGAGGCTACGTATTAAATGTTCTTGAGGATGTGAATAGAAGAAGTTCTGTTAGTGACTGGATATGTTTACTGATCCTTGTTTTGGTATTAGATTCTTTGATGTCTTGTGGTAGCTTATTGAACTCATCAAGTCCTTTATAAAATAGCGATTTCATTGAGTTTGCCATTTTCCAATTAGGGAGATGAAACATTATTTCCTCTAGTAGTATAATTGTGTATTTGTGAGTTAATCGTAGTGAATTCTCTTAGATAATCTGGAAGTAGCTTGTGTAATATGTTATAAAAATCATTGTTAATTTATAAAATCTGTTTTTTACCGATACCCACTGCAAACAATCTAACATCGCTGTAATGCTGATAAAACGATTACACTTCAGTATTATTCTCATAACGCGATTTTGCAGCTTTTGTAGTTGTGAAATTTTATTAGAATCAAGGGAGTATAGTAAGCCACCACAATAGTCAAAGTAGGGCTGGATAATGGTGTTATATACTGTAATTTTGGAGTATGTTGAAAGACATGGGGAAATTCTAGAGAAGAAGTAAAGTTTCTTACTGATTTTTTACTTATGTAGGAAAAATGTTCCTGCAATAATAGGCTATTATCAAGTATGAAGCCAAGATATTTAAACTGGTTCATGAATTCAATTTTATTGTTATCTGTTTCCAGATTGAGTTGGTTTGAGTTGATGTTTTTGTATTTGTAGGGTGTGGTCAGGATCATTTGTCAATGTTGAAATATATTTGTAGTTTTGTAGAGAATCGTTCATTTTGTTGATAGTACCATACAGAGCATTGCCTGAGATTGACAGTAACATATCATCTGCGAATAAATTGAGAAAATCACAGTCATGATAGTACTGTATATCATTGATATAGCATAGGAATAATAAAGGACCCAAGACACTTTCCTTTGGTACACCGAAGTTATTGGTGATGGGAGCCGGGAATACATTTGCCATTTTGGTAATCTGTATGCGATTTGTTAGGTAGTCCCTGATCCATTTCAATACAATACCTTGTAGGCCAATGGATTTCAACTTGTCAATCAGTATTTAAAGATCAATCGTTTCGAAAGCTCTTCAAGTCCAAGAAAACTGCAACTACATAATCACTACTATCAACTGATTTTTTCCATTTTGTTATGGTTAATTGCAGGGATGCTTCGCATGAATGATTCTGTCTAAAGTCTGATTGATAAGTCATTATTTATTTGATTCAGATAATCAAGTAGTTGTTGGTAAACAGCTATCTCCAGCACTTTTTCTATACCAGGTAATGTATTGATTGGTCTGAACTAGAATACAATCGAATGAAGATAGTCATGACTCAGAAGACGATCTCCCTCTGAATGAAATAGCAAAACGTATTGAATCAGAAAATCAAAAAGCTACGAAATCTCAAAAAGGTGTTATTCCAGAATGGAAAAGAATACATATACCTACCTACTCAGGTTCTTCCCAATACCATTCTATTGAACATTTGAATAACATAAGAACAGAACATGGCGGCAAGACGCCTTACGAAATCTTTTCACTATTTTTGGATAACGAGGTGACTGAATAAGTTTTGAATTTTTCAAATAACTATGCAACCCAAAAAAACCGGCACGATTCTTATATGAACAAATCAGATTTGAAAAAATTAATTGGGATACTGATATTATCCGGATATCATACTCTACCACAAACTGACATGTATTGGTTGAAGGATGAAGATAAAGAAGTGCGTATTGTGAGAGAAACTGAGTCAAAATAAATTCAGATCAATTAAACAAAACATCCATTTGTCAGATATGACATTGTTGAACAAAGAATGATAAATTTTCAAAATTGACACCAATTTTTGATATTATTAACAGGAAGAATATACAGTTCGGGATATTTGCAGACAGTCTTTCTATTGATGAAGAAATGGTACCGTATTACAGACGCCATTCCTGCAAAATGTTTATTCGTGGAAAACCAGTGAGATTTGGTTTCAAGCTATGGTGTCTATGTTCTGATTCTGGTTACTTATTCAAGTTCATATGGTGGAAAATCGGAAAAAGCAAATCCTACTGTAGCATTAAAAACTAGGGTTGTTTTGGTGGAAAATCGGAAAAAGCAAATCCTACTGTAGCATTAAAAACTAGGGTTGTTTTGACGGAAAATCGGAAAAAGCAAATCCTACTGTAGCATTAAAAACTAGAGTTGTTTTGGAGCTCCTGTCAATGGTCGAAAATCCAGAACAACAGGATATTTTTCGATAATTTTTTCTCTTCATATTCTCTTTTTGTGAGCTTCAGAGAAAAAGGATTTTTCGCAACAGGAACAATGAGAGGAAAATCGCACTGCTAAATGCCCCGTTGAAGATAGTAAAAAAATGGCTAAAAAGGAAAGAGGTTTTTACACTTGTGCTATCGATCGCATCCTCGGAGTTCTAGTTGTGCAATGGAATGACAATTCTGTTGTAACTGTGATGACCAATACGTATGAAGTTCTCCCCCTTGTTCAAGCTAAACGCTACAATCGAAAAGAACAAAGAGATTCTTATTG